>JZLH01S0232694.1:8222-31666 GCA_001188425.1 Eucidaris tribuloides | reverse complement strand
ATGATAATAATAATAATAACAATGATAATAATAATAATAATGAAATAACAACAAGAAATATCTAATAAATAGATAAATATACTACTACTACTACTACTACTACTACTACTACTACTACTACTACTACCACCACCACCACCACCACTACGAAGAAGAAGAAGAAGAAGAAGAAGAAGAAGAAGAAGNGAAGAAGAAGAAGAAGAAGAAAGAATGATAATAATATTAATCGATTACAAGTGATACTTCAACACAAACGGAGTTACACTTAATTATTGAGGTAATGGTTGTACCAGTTCTCAAGTAATTATGTAAAGTTCGTAGCGATATATAGCTCTAGTTGTGGTCTTCAATGTCACCATAGGCCCATATCAAACTTGATTTCGTTAAGTCGGAGAAGTGTGAGATGTGTGATTCCAATAACTTTATCATCCCCGATCGAGTACCCAATTAGTTACGTGTATCACACTTTCAACGGCGTTAAGCTGTTAGGATAAGCCCTCTAATCATTCGGATAATGAGCTCCCGAATTGTGATTTAGTCTGTACCGTCTGACCACCGCTTCCCTTTTAGTCATCTATTACGACCGTGGGGCGTAGCCAGGGTTCCATCATGGAGGATGCCCGATATTAACCCACGGGCTGGTTAGGGAGCGGGTTGCTCCCCTGTCGCCCCATCACCGATTGGCGACTCCACCTTCCCTACACCGACGGTTCGGCTCCCCCGATGGCTCAGCGAGGTGATTAAGGAATAAACCGCATAGTGTCTGTGACTAAGTAAGGAGTTGATGCGGGAGACACACTTCAACAGGTTCAAAATGTGCAAGCAAGCTACTTTTAGCCATCAGCCATGTTCCTTGTTTTTACGTGACCTTTTAGGTAATTACCTTGGTATCTTTTGACCTCCAAAGTAGCTCCTCCGGAGCTCAAAAATCATAAGTCACATTAATAGGTCCGTCAAAATTTAATATTATTTTGTCTAATCTACCGCATTTTCCCACATTTTCCTTTCTTTATAAAATTCAAATTTATACCAATATCAAACAGCTTTTTGGCGAGTATTTGTTAATGTGTTAATATTTCCAAAATAACTGGTATTACAAAGTGGACACTTTGAAGAAGAAAATTACATTATACACGCGAAAACTGTGGTGCTAAATTTAACACAAATATAAATACAAATTAAAGTGTCGAATATTTATACACTGTAGTTGTTATTTAAGCACCAAAAGAGTTACTTTAAACACTAAGACTATTACCTTTAACATCAAGGGATTCAAAACTTAAAGGTATTGGCTAACATTTACCACAGTTAAAAAAATCTGAGCCACATGATTCCCCATACTACCAGTGTCTTTGATGAGGTCTAAAAATGAAGCCCTGAAAAAATTGTATTTCAAAATGATTATTTAGTGCTTTAAAAAAGTGAACATCGTAAGTTTACCAGATTCAGATTACCAGATTACTGTGTGTACACCTACGCTATTAAAACTCGCCCCGAGTTTTAATTGTTTATTCATGCATAACTTGCCAGTGGAAGTGTAACTTTCCAAACTTTTGTATTCTAGGGTGTTTATTTGTCTATTTGAACACTACTGTGTAGCTCAGATATCAAAGTTTGACAATTTTTTAAATTGAAGCTCTTCAATGGTAGCCTATCACTTTAATCTGGTTTGTATATTGGGCAAAATACTATGGGTATCAAATGAAACACAACAATAAGGGTTTTTCTAGTGTATATATTTCAATGTCTAATAAACGAAAGTATACATGTATACAAGGACTGTATGGGAGATTAAATACTAAATTATTTCTGAAAGAGTGTCGCACAACGTTAAGGCACTGCTTGAAACCAGAAGTTAAGGAAATGGTCAAAGACGGAAATAATTTAAAAGGTATTATCTCCCGTTACACTTGGATACGCATTTTGAAACCATCATGGTATTACTGCAATGAAAAACATTAACAAAGCATTTTATTTCCCTCTGTAATTCTTTGAAATTGCCGGCATATCATAATTTACTTGTTAAATACGAGCAATGTTGATAAGGCGTGAATACGTTATTATGAATGCAATGCCAAGTGCGTATGGTTTCGGCACGGGGATGTGCACATCTTGAGGAGGTGGAACTAAAGTAGCATGGGCAGACGGGGAGGTGCACTTCTTGGGGAGGTGGAACTAAAGTAGCATGGGCAGACGGGGAGGTGCACTTCTTGGGGAGGTGGAACTAAAGTTTAGAAAATCAGCTGTTAATAACAGTAAATGGGTGCAAATTTCTTTTTGCTTGACAGGGCGGAGCTCCTCTGCCTCAGGGGGGGTGGGGAGGGGGAGGGGAGTGCACCCAGTGCTCCCCCCCCCGCCCGATTATCTTCTTGAACACTTACCTTTTTGCCTCAGATGGATTGACATCATCTTCAGAAAATGACGGCGCCAAGGTGGGCATGGAGTTTGTCTCCACCAAATTTTGCCTTTGCCCCTATAAAATGCTCTAAACAAAACCTCCTTTCACTTCTACCAATAATCATTGAGTTAAGTATAAAGTTCAATTTCTGCACCCCTCCCCCATTGAAAATCCACGTACCGCCACGGAAAGCAGTCATTCCGATATAAAATGTAATTATCTGCTGAATATCAATACAAACGATAGTTTATAAAGTTATTATTCCCTTATAGGATTATAATGGTTAAGAGAACATCAACAGCGTGAAATTACAGTAATAAAATGGAAGATATACGACAGATAACGTGATAAATTCGGTCAGTATCCGCTCACCAGCTTGATAAAACTAAACAAATTAAGTCCTAAAGTGTCATCACAGTGTGTATATACCCTAATTCTGCAAAAGACAATAATAAAAACATATCTGTAATAATAATATGTGCAATCCAAGAAGAGGCTGTATACATTATCGGTCACTAAACCACTAAAAGACAATCGACTGGAGAACAAGTTCCGTTCCGGATCGACAGCAGACGCCAATAGCGGAAGTGTTTAATGGGAGATCAAGATGGATGAGCTTCCGGGGCAACCGTGAAGGAGTTCACGTGGATTCCACTCTCAGCCAATAAACGGAAGTCGGGGTGACGTGTACCGGAACGATAGCCAATGATAGCCGAGTAATCGAAAGTGACCCCAAAAAGAGATAGGGAGTCAATCGTTACAGAGATGAAAACAAATTTGGCCCTAGTCTGGCTTCCAGACGTAAGAACTTATCATAATATTATACTCGAGAGATTACTACCATCAATTGACTAGTTTGAACTAAGACTAGTGTGGCATGTGATGAGGAGCACAGGCAGAATGATGGTATGAAAAAGTCGGAGAGGGAGTGTACTAGTACTCTGGGGATGGAAAAAGTCGCATGGTCTGGAACCGAGACTAATCTGGCCCTTGTGATTGTCGTGTCCTCGTGAATGTAGCGAAAAAGAAAAGTTTGTCGTAAACACATCATTATCGTGTTGGCAAACTTCCCCTCAATATGCGTGTATGCTCAGTTTCTTCAGACGTAATTGAAGGTAGAGTTGAAGTTTTTAGCTATCCATCCTCAATGCCATCGATGACAATGATCTTTGACCTAATTACAAGTACTAGATATATGGTACTCAAAACCCAACTGTGTGCAATCGTCTTTTTGAATCTTAACTACAGGGGAAAAAAGAAGGCAAGTTATATGTTGAGGTTATAGGTACATGTAGATGAAGATAATTTTATGTTCGAACTACGGAAAATATTTGGAATATTTGAACAATGAAGCTTAATATTTCATTCACAGAAAAAAATGTGAGCACAGTTTTGTTCGTTATTAACCTATGACGTCATTACCTTCTTTTGTGTCAATTTTTTTGTCAGATTTCGTGTTTGTATGTCTGTCTTTGTTGATATTCTCCTCTGACACTTTGCTAATCCTTCATTTATACAATACAGCTAGCATTCATTTCTGGTCAATGCTCCCTTGTGTTTCTTTGACGTAATCCGCGCGGATGGATATCGCGATTTTATAAAATACATACACATGTGGATGGTCGCGACTCGTGACAAACGTATAAGCTATTTATACCCCCAATGCCGAATGGTAATTCACCGGATAAATGTGAGAATAATTGTGCAAGGTACTATAGCCAATCTGGAAATCAATACAAAGAAAATTATTTCCTTTTGGAATCAACTCACAAACAACATTGCTCTGGGAGCGATGTCCCTATTACTCGAGTTCGGGGTCTCTTGCCAAACGACGCGATGCCACGATAAACACATGACAAACTATTAACACGTCGTGCGATGTTCTGCTACAATAATAAAGTTGTAATTGAACTTGACACCCGCGACCTCTCGTATTAAACAAATGCCTCGCTACACCACTGACAAGACCTTATTACTCACCGGGTGAGAGCTATTACATGCACCACAAGTGCCAGCCAACTTCAATCTTGTAAACGAAATGAGCTTTTAAACAGAGTTTTCTCGTTGTATTGCTAAACTCAAGTGGACGTGTTTAGCCCGGCGTAAATCCTCACCTGACGCACGCGGCACGAAAGTGGCCCGATTTAAAAAAAAAAATGCTCGACCAAAAAGAACCCGATGGTTATCATTTGTCAACCAGAAGCCTCTATCGTCTGCCAATTTGTCGAACCGCCGTTTTTTTTCCTTGCATGGGAACAGCCGTTGATGTCGAATCATAGCGTCATCATCGCAATTTTCTTTTGTTAACTTGTGATCCCACTTAGCAGCAGAAGAGGCGGTGTTTGTTCATCCTCACCTGTCTTCAAGAGGAAAGTCATGTGACCTTGCTTGATTGTTCGACCTTGACAATGCAGCAATTGCGTCTTCCTGTCGTCTGGCTAACAGGTCAATGATGGAATGATCCCGAGAGATTGGCTCGCCGCCATCTTGTTTAAACTTGACATCTTCGTAAGATCACCGAAGGACTCTCTACCTTTAAACAATGGTCTTGCCAACATGAATCGAGAACATTTCTATTTCATTTAATGCTGGAAGAGTAATTGTGAGTTCGCATAAGCATAGCGCGATCAATTTGGAATTGGTCCAGAAAAAATATGTCATGTTTACGGGAATAAATCTACCCGCTCAAGTTAATTTCCGAATAGGCTATTGCATTAAACGACCGATCAATACCAAACAAATAACTACGAGTCTCGGTATAATCCGCTGATTTCTACACTGGCATCGTTATCATATTAATGAAAATGAACAAAATGAAAACCTATGTTTTTAACACAGTAATAATTCATCTAACTATATGAAATTGTAAAATAATCGATTACTTTTGATAAAGCAGAGGGTACAGTGATTTTGCACTGCTACACAGATTAATACGTCAGCAGGTCTCCTTGAGTCAACCTGCCATATGAGTAGTACTCTGTGATTGGTTGAAAGTCCGGTTTACGTCAGAGCCCTTTTCTCAGCGTACCATGCAGATTTATCCCTGCATGCGATGTGTACACAATATAGGAAAAACGACCAGAGTAACTCCACGGCGGGGGGATAATGAGCGATCTTAAACACATCATCAGGTTGAGATTTTTTTCTGTTAAATTTGAAATTAGATTACCATTACAATTACAATGATGTAGATGAAATTAGATTACCATTACAATTTTTTTAATGTAACAAACGTGGGAGGATTATTTACAAAATATCCTCTGTGTAATCAAAATATTCGCGAATGAATGAATTTGCGTGAAATATACCCTCCTTACTCAAAAGTAATGCAACATACATATATGACGCATATATTTTGAGTTGAAGGGGTCTTTCTACAGTGTATAATGACGTCATAATGAAGTTTATAATTGGAAAATAACAATATATTTGAAAAGAAATCGATGAATATGTTTTTTCCTTCATTATCCAAGGCGGACATCAAATGCAGGTGCTACCACGACAGAGGGGCTGGAACATAAAATTTAACTATTTTCGCCTCCCTGTTAGGGGTGGGGTGTTAATTCACACTAGCATCGTAATTCGGTTTCATATATCCTGTGAAACGATTTTGATGGCTTGTAAAAAAATCCAACAAACAAAAAATGCCAATATGTTCCTCTGACACGGTCTCAGAAAGAAGACACCACGCCACAAAGACAAAAGCGACTCCTATCTTCATAAGATATAGTGATAAGGAGGATACGCCCCATATTTCAGAAAAGGGCCTCCTCAAGTTGTAATTTCTTATTCTTTCTCAATTCTAAAGGCGATTGATTATTGAAAACATCCTAAAATTTGCTGTAATGCGACTTTTTAGTACATTTTGATATGATAATGCGGAGAGAAGGCCACCATCTTTATATTAGTAGCTTTATACTCCTTATCACTATCTTATGAAGACAGGAGGCGCTTTTGTCTTTGCGGCGTGGTGTCTTCTTTCTGACACCACGTCAGAGGAACACATAGATAATTTTTGTTTGCTGGAAGTCTTTCCAAGCCATCAAAACCGTTTCACGGGATATATGAAACCGAATTACGATGCTAGTGTGAATTAACCCCCCACCCATACAGGAAGGCGCAAAAATGTTAAATTTTATGTTCCAGCCTCTCTGCTGTGGGTGCGCCTGCATTTGATAATTTCTCCGCCTTGGAGAAGGAAGGAAAAAGATTGTACATTGATATCTTTTCAAATGATTTCTTATTTTCCAATTACAAACTTCATAAGGACGTCATTATAGAAAGACCCTTCAACTCAAAATCCATGCATTTGTATGTTGCAATACTTTTGAGTAGGGAGGGTACAGTGCGTCCCAGAAAATAAACAAAATCCTAAAAGACAGACTTGTTGTGTGGAAGCAATGAGGCATATGATTGACAAAAAAATGTTCAAAATAAACTTTCACTTATGCTCTTTCAAATGATACATTACGCAAACTTATTCATTCATGCATATCTGTGAACCATGACTTTTAAAATTTAATGTAAAAAGACATTTGCTACACTTGTTGTTTTTTACACTAAGCACATCAGAAAAGAAAGAAATGGACACATGTTGCAATTTTGAGGAACAATTGCTCAAGTTTCTTATTACAGATTTCCCCTAATCGGTTCTATAAAGAATAGTTACATTTCATTTCTCATATTTTTTGCTGTGGTAACACCAAAGAGGAAAACAAAACCCTGAAAATTCAGGCCCTCATTCAGCCAATACATGTTAACAAATTAATCTTGTGCGCCTCTTAATCTACACATTCCATACATGTATATAAAGGCATACCTTCTTTCTCCACAACAACTGTCAAATTAAAATCATTGCTCAGTTTTAAAATTCGTGAACTTTTGATAACTATATTTTCTCTATCGCCAAGTAATAATTACTTCAAGTTACTGTTATAAATTTGTGATTATCTATTACATGCTACTGTACATGCTACTCTAGCCACTAATTAGATGCAGTTTTTGTGCTGGTGAAATCTACATTGAAATATTTTCACTGCCGTCTAGAAGACTGTGGAATGTGTTGGAACCTTCTGGCTCACTTGAAATTGATCAGCAAACAATTTATGCCAGCAGTGGAGCTGCTTAGCGTGTGTAGGTTAATCAGATTGTTCTTTGATGTCATTACTGGGGCTGTAATTTGAGTAAACCAAGCTCTGAGATGGTGTAATTGTATTTTTGATGTATGAATAAATGCACGAATGTTCAGGATGTAGCCTTTTTTTGTGTTTTAGATGATTCTCTGACTGGGGTTTTGATATCAATATTGGGGGTAGAGTGAAGAATAGCCAGAGTTTTTGTCATTTGCTTAGCTCAAGAATGGTCTAACAGGTGTCCTTGATTTAGAGTTTATGTGACTTGGATCGCATACACAACCTGTGGACTTAATAGAGAGTTAACATGCTTAGTTTACCTGGATAGTTCCTGCCTTGTATCATAACTCTGTGATTAATTTGGAATTACTACATCATCTTGGCTGCAATGAGAATTACGTTGTGAACTTACGCTCAACCTGATTTCGTTGGCAATACCCTGCTTCATTCTGCCATTGGGATTCATACTCATACCATTAGGGACTTCTACTAATTGGAATTATCTTGGATCATCTGTTCTCGACCTGATTATTATCTGGAAGTGTATTCAGCTGTACATCATTGGAATCACATTGCGATCATAATTTGGGAATACTGGATTGGACTATTATCTGGCATCAACTGGAGCGCGGATTCATTCCACTACAGTATCCTTTAGCATTGTAAGTTTAATATTTACCTGTACAATAAATACTTTACAAACTATTGTGAAAGTTTGCTCATATGTCTGATTTTAAGGGGAAATACCCCATATAATAAATAACATACAAATCAAATATTGTGTCATTTTGTTTCATCTTTTCGGTTGTGAATGATACCGTAACAAATTTGTGACTCGTCGGAGAATTGACATTCAAAATCAAGCCAACATTTGTAAAATTCGAGTGAAATTTTGGTTTCTAATGTTGATTTGATTCTGAGAACATTTCATAGATACTACAGAACAAGGCTTTCACATATTTGTGGTTGTTGTATACCTGATATTCAATCTCATGAGTACGTTTGAGCTAAGGCGTTTTGTCCGATGAGGACAGATTTGTCCTACACCGATTTGGAAAGATTGAAAGTGTAATTTGATTGCGATTGCCGATGGTGAAGGTTGAATTAACACAGGGTATGAAAAGGCCAGAGATTACTTGATAGTGTAGCTAGTCACATGAGGTAGAAAACAACTCAAACTGGGGGGAACAGCTCAGCCTGACTGTAGTCAGACCCACAGCTTGAGCTTGCTATGAATTGAATTTGAAGAGAGGAATGATGGAGATTTAGAATTTGAGGAACGTAAGAAGAGAGAATATGACGATTCGAGGGATTTGAACCAAAACACGAGATTTTTGAAGAAAGAAAGAAGGAACAGCGAGAAGCAGAACTTGAAATGAAAGAACTAGAATGAAATGAAATTGCTGAGCCTTGAATTGTCTCTGACTCGTGTAAGACAGTTAATCCCATACATTTGATGTGGCGAAGAAGTTCGTTTGGCTTATTGCCAAAATTTGAGGGAAGATAGAGTTGAAAATATTTTGTCTCGTTTTGACGAAAAGTGCTAATACAGTTGAACATGCGCCACAGGAATTTTGGCCTATGCTTCTTCAAAGTGTTTTTGTTGGTTAAAGCAGCAAGAGTGTACTCATTTCTCTCAGCAGACAGTCCATGCTGACTATGCTACTGGGAAGAAAGCAGGGTGAATGCTTCACGCTTGGTACCGAGAGGCGTACAGACAGAAATTCAGAAATACAGGGCAAGCCGGCCGTCAGACACTGTAAAGTTTGCACGTGAAAAAGAAATGATGTTCGATGATGGTATGGTTATTGAAAGTGGGGGAAGATTTTGATAGCCTCAGCAGAGTAGTGTTGTTGAAGAGTTCAAAAAGAATGTTGCTTCATGTGAGATCCCCACTTTAGATGATCACAAAGACTTCACAGGACTTGAAGAAAGCAGCTCAAAATGGCTATGAAGTACGAGCTAAACTCACAAAAATTGATTAACAGGACATCGTTCAGAATTTCTCTGGTTATAGAGGTAAATCGAATATGCACAAAAGAGATACTGGGCCCGCAAAGATGTGCCAAAGTAAAAGCGGCAATACTAGTGTGGGGTTCCTCCGGCATCCAAAAATCACTGCATAAATCAGGTTCGCAGAACTCCTCAACTTGTTTTCATTTGCACAAAAAGGGCATGTAAAGGCCCAGTGTTGTGGAATTAATTGCAAAATAAGGGCATTAGAAAGAAGTTGGGCTTCTGTATGCCCAAAAGTTTATCAGAGGGGAAGTGGTCAGTTAGTGATTAGACAGGTAATTGAAAATCGCTACCGTTCGATTTTGACGATAAGCTGAAGCATTGTTGATTGAAAAGTAATCGTAGCTTTTTGTCTCAGGGTGAAGTGGCCCTTAGTACCTCTGTGAGGAGTAAGCAGTAGATTTCCTGAGATACGGGGTCCATCAGACGTTATTGGATGGAGGTAGTGTGATTCCACACGAGAGTGCATGAATTGCCAAGCATGTACAGCCTTTTTGGCCAGTTGTTAATCACTGTTTTCCTTGTATAGGGTGGATTTGAAGTTGACCGTAGTTTTGGTCCTGTTACTCGTTGGAGTCATCCGCGATTTACCATGAGGGTGTGTTGATTTTTGCTGGGGTAATGACTTGGCTGTGACAAAGTTGTTGCGTCGCCAGTTGTTTCGGATGACAGTTGAGCGTGACTGAGCTGAACAGTTACAGTTGCAGTTTCCAGGGATTTTTCCGGACTTGTGTTGTGGTTTTGGTAAACAGTTAGTTCCTTGAAACCTGAGAAGCTACACGAAGAGTACCGCGGAATTTTCCCAGCTTGTGTTGTTACTAGGTCTCGGTCGTAGGGCTGCGCAAGATGATGGTATTGTGTTGGACGTGGAGGAGGAATTCTGGTGTTTGTTGGCTGAGCTTTTTTCAAGGATTTGATTGAAGGGGGTGCTGTTTTAGGGCTCCAGGTAGCAGTGAGTGAGATGTTTAGCTAGTCTTCTTGCGTTCAGGCACAACGGCAGCATCTGATTGAAAGGGCTTGTCTCAGACGGGCCGGCTGTTCTGAGGCTGACGGCTTGTTGACGTCCCTGGAGTTGCTATTATGTCAAGATACTTTTGTGAGGAAGTTTGGATGACTCCCTTAGGCCAGTGTGGGATTGGACCTGGTGTCCATTCCAAATTGTTTTGTCCTCCCTGTTTATTCGCAATGAGATTTTGAGAATGCCCACGACGTTACTTGTGGCGGGCCCATTTAGGCGTCAGAAGACAAAAGATCGAATCCTGAGGCTTCTATTGGCCGAGTTGAGTCGAGCGTGGCTGAGTTTTGTAAAAACTTGTCACCATGTCAGGTCGGTTGCGTAAACCACAGCCGTCGATCAAGCCGGCGACCGCTTCGATATCGATTTCCTGCATTTGATGATGAACGTTTCACTCGGGTTCTAGTTGATTGTGTTGGCCCTTTGCTAGACTAGGTCAGGTCATAAGTTTCCTCTGACAATCATGGATATGGCTCTACCCGTTTCCCAGAGGCCGATTCACACTAGGAATATTACAGCAAGACTGTAGTTAGAGGCGCGTTAGTGCAGTTTTCACTAGTACGGTTTGCCCAACGTGGGAAATTCAGTCTGACCAGGTCGTCAATTCATTGTCGAAATGATTTCAGGTTGCTGTATCGTTTGGGTATCAAGCAGCTGAAGTCGTCAGGCTTATCTCCCCAAATTCAGGTGCGTTAGAACGCTCATCAGACCTGAAGACCATGATTAGGCGTTATAGTGAGGAGTACTGATTACTGGGATAAGGGCATCCCAGTTCTTGTTGTTTGCTACGAAGGGACTCCCGAAATGACGTCGACGGCGATTTTAGTCCCGTTCGAGTTGTGATGTACGGTCACGGGTAGGGGCCCTCTTAAGTCATTTAAAAGAGAGGGTCATGATCCCAGGATGATGATGTTTAAACTTACTGTATGTGTCCAACGTTTCTGAAAGGCTGTTTTTAAGGCTTGCTTGATGGTAGTATGGGGACATATGAACCGTCCAGAAAGATGAAAAAGAAAGCTGACAAAAATGCCCACACAGTACGTAAATTTCAGCCTGGTGACAAAAGTATTGGTGGTTGCTACCATTGCAGGTCGGTGAGCCGTTAAAGGCCAAGTTCAGTGGACGTACTGTGTCAAAAAGAAACTGAAATGATGTAACTATGTATCAGTAATCGGATAGGGGAAAGAACAAAGGCTGTGTTCAGAAGTACATGCTCAAAGGATCATTTGAAACGAGAGGCTAGCCAGCACGTTGTGGGATAAGGTGGATAAAATGATGAGGAGGGAAGTTGACGTAGTAGAATAGATTGCATGTCTGATCGGATGTGAAAATGAGTGGGCCAACATAGGCTCAGGTTGTCTTAACACGGAGGGGTGTTAGGAAAACCATGAAGTGTTCGAGTTCCTCTGAAAGAATCAGAAAAGAATGTACTGATTTGTGAGCATGAATTTGTGGACGTTTGTAAGACAAAGTAGGTTGACCCACTGGCTTCTGTGAATGATTGTAATGTGGAGTGCTAGCCGCAATCAAACAAACCCACTATCGCGTTAACCCCGATAAATTGGGCGAAGGTTAGGAGGAGGTTCAGTTCATGTTAGAAAATGACATATAGAACCAAGTCAGAGTAGTGGAGGTTCCCTGATCGTTATGGCTGCCCAAAAACAGACGGGATCACAGAGATTTTGTATCGATTACCGGAAGGTAATGCGTTGTGAGGTAAGACCGATTCATTCCCCAATTCCCAGATTGGAGGATGGTGTTATTGATAGGGTTGCAGTAACTCTCTTCGTCAGTAATAGACTTGCTTTAAAGGCTACTGGCATAAGTAGCCAATGACCCGGACCGTGGCGAAAGAATATCTGCTTTTGCGACCAGATGCTCTAATTTCAGTGTAAGCGTCGATGCCGCTTTGGTATGAACAATGCTCCAGCACTTTATCAGAGCATTGAACCAATCAGGTGTATGCCGGGCGGTTGCCATCTGTGTTGTGTACATTGATGACATACTTGTGTTCCGGATAGTTGGAGCACTGAATTCACATCCAAACACCTCAGACTACTGTTTTGACAGGCTCCAAAAGCTAATCTTGTGATACAATCTAGCAAAAGTGAATTTGCAAGGCTGAAGCGTCCACACATCTAGGTCACGGTAGTCCTCAAGGGCAAGTACTGCAAAGAAAGCAAAGTTGAAGCTATACTAGCTTCCCATTCCCCAAACAAAGAAGGTTGGCTCGACTTTCTTGGGTATGGCTGGGTTCTACAGGAAATTTGGCCGATTTCAAAGTTACTGTGGCGGAGGCCCACTCACCAAACTATGCTTGACGGCAAGTCAAGTACGTACTGGTACGCCGAAGTGCCAAAACCGGCTTTCGCTGAAAGTTGAAATCCATCTTGGCAATAGAGCCCGGTGATCTGGACTGACACACTCACATTGTCTCCAAGCCTTTCACAGGTGGACCTATTGATGCCAGTGATGTATGGATGTAGGGGGCAGTGTTGACTCCAAGAGTAGAATGATGGGAGAGCATAGCAAAAAGCCATTGAGCTAGATTTCATCCACGAAACACTAAACAAGTACCAGAAAAGATACTCAGGACAAATTTGAAGGGCACTCGATCTGATCCTATGCCCTTCAGCAGATCATTGAGTGTATACTGACCAACAGTAAAGGGGGAAATGAGTTACTGTCCGACCGACACACAATCCCCTTGTCTTCGCTGGATCGGTTCAAACCAAGAACAGTAGATTTCAGGTGCTCGAAGGTTTGCTGATCAGCCCTAGTGCGCACTCAAATTGTAATGTGTGAGGGAAATATGTCATAGCTGATGCATTGTCCGAGTGGTAAGATGACTAACTCACACAACCAAAAATAATGATAATAAGAACATAAAATAAATATTTTTTGGTTACATGGCAAAGACTTTGTAATTAATTTATTTTTATGTGAAAAATAAGTGCAGTAAGTGCCTTGCTTGATTGATGTATATTGGTATCGCAACAGTTTGTCATTAATTAGTAAAAATTATTGTTAAAAAAAAATGTCATCAAAATGATGTCAGATAGAGTCAAAGTTATGAAAACATTCATGTATAGTATACAATATTTTTAAAGCAGTTTGATAAATTGTATATGTTCTGTTTAACAAGTTTACTTTGCGTTGGTAAATAACATTGTGCTGTCTTTTGCAACAAAGACAAGTTTGTATGGTTTAAATTCTTGAGGTGTTTATAAGAAGAAATCGGCAACTATGAAATCAGTGTTATCAAAAATTAAGAGTGAAATGTTACACGATGCAGTGAAGAGTGAACATTTGTATTGACTTAGTGTAAGCTAAATATTGTTAGTTATATGCGTAATCGTCAATTAATTGCGTGAGTATTCAGTGTTTGAAAATGTCAAAAGAAAAAATTTGCTCGGCAAACTTTTCTTTTTTCATGGGGAAAGGTGTTATAATTGTGATTATCGTATTACATGCTACTGTACTTGCTACTCTTAGACCACTAATTAATGCATGTTATGGGCTGGTGAAATTACATTGAAATATTTTCACTGCCGTCTAGAAGACGTGTGGAATGTGCTGGAAACTCTGCTCACTCTTGAATTGGACCAGCGAAACATTTATGCCAGCAGTGGACTGCCCTAGCCAGTGTGTGGTTATCCATTGGTTCTTTGATGTCATTGACTGGGGCATGTTGTAATAGTAACAAGTCTGATGGTTGTAATTGTATTTTGATGTTGACATAAATAGCCGAAAGTTCAGGATGTATGCCTTTTTATTGTGTTTTCTGATTGATTCTAGACTAGGACGGTTTTGATATAAATACTCGGTGGTATTGGTGAAGACTGCCAGAGTTTTTGGTCATCTTAGCTCAAGTCACATGTGTTACAGTGACCTGCATTTAGAGCTTTTTGCTGACTTGGGATCGATTACACAACCTGTGCTGACTTATAGGAGAGTTAAACCTGCTAGTTTTACGCTGGATAGTTGTACCTGCCATGTGGTCGTACTCTGTGGAATTAATTTGGATTACTACATATCTTGGTGCATGAGAATACGTTGTGAACTTCACGCTCAACACTGATTTCGTTGCAATATCCTGGCTCTCATTCTGCCATTGGGATCATCTTTACCATTTGGGATTCTACTATTGGAATTATCTTGGATCATTCTGTTTCGGACTTGGATTATTATCTGGTAGTGCTATTTCAGTTGTAAATCATTGGAACCAACATTGGCCGATCTAATTTGGGAATAACTGGATTGCCGATACTTAGTTCTGGGCATCATACTGGAAGAGCGCGCGATTCATTCCACTACAGTATTCCTGTTAGCATCCTCCCATGTAAGTTATATTACCTGTACAATACTAATGTTTACAACATTTGTGAACAGTTTGATCATATGACCTGATTAAAGCGGGAATCGCCATTAATTTAAGATACTACATAATCAAAATTGGTGTCATTTTGTTTCATCTTTTACGTTGGATGAATTGTGATCGATAACATTAACGCAAAACTTTCCTTACTTCTGACTGTCTGTTTTTAACCAGACGACAATGGAATGACTAATGAAATAGTGTTCCGGACATTAAAACATTATTTTTGTTCCGAACTCTTGAAGCAAAACAACAATTCATTGATATAAATGCATGTGGATTTCATTTTTTTATGTTAACATATAGTATATGACTTACTTGACTTACTTATTTGTTTCATTGAATTCAATCACCTTTTCGAATTGAATTTGCTAAAATTTGAATTATAAGAACGGATGCCCAGGTGGATGATCATTTGAACTTTAAAATAATCGGGTTGAGTAGTTTCCATTCAAGCAAGATAACCGCCAAATCAAACATTTTCTATGAAATAACTTTTTAAAAAATGACCCATGAAAAATGATTTCCTTTTCTTTCTAAATTAATTGATACCAATAAAATTGTTTGTTAGTGTAGAGCAAAGTCATTATGAAAAAAAAATCTCTTCCGTCGTTATTTTGCTCTTTTAGATACCCATCGAATCAACATAAAAGAACTGGTTCAATAATTATTTGATGATGTATTTTACCTAAAATTTGTGAGGTCATCGTACATGTCAAACATATTAATAGTGGATTTGTTTTTGTTTTTTTTTTTTTTTTGGGGGGGGTTCATTTTGCCTTCCTCCCCCCCCCCCCATTACACGTGTCTTCGGTTGTTACAGCCAATGATCACGCACCAATGACAACCAAAAATGACAGAGAAAAGGGAAGTAAAAAAAAAGAATAAAAGAAAATATAAAAAAAAGAAAAACGCGCGTCAGCACGAAAGGTATTTCAATCAATTCATCTCGATGTTGCCCGTAAACTTGTGTTGTTTTCTTTCTCAACTTTCTGTCATATCCTTAACATATTGAAAAGGTATTTGTTAACTTTGTTTTAAATCTTACAAAGTGAATAGATCATCATTTTAAACTCCAACGACTTGTCTGCAGAGTTCATGAGACCTTCTATATACTGACCGCTCTGACCCATAAGCATGATATATGTAACATGGTTCGTTGTACTGTTTTTTTTTTTCTTTTTTTTCTTTTTTTTTTTTAGTAGCGGCAGCAGTCGGGAAAGATCCAAATATGGAATTATAAAAACAGCCAGCCAGATACCACCTGTTTAACACACATACGTAGAATAATAATGTGATCAAACCATGAAACATGACCCAAAGCCCCAACAGAATAAGAGCAACAGAGCATCACAGAATGACACGCGATCACATGGAAAAGCACACGCGAAAAATCACGCATGCGTTTGCGTCAAACTAAGCTTGTACAAAGTTGATGTGGTACCCCCTCCCCCCTACACACAAGAGAGAGTTTTGGATTGTTTCACCCAGATGATTTCACCAAGAGTGTTGCTCGATAAAGATACTATGTACAAAATAGACTCAGTATAGAATTTTAACACTCCTCGGGTGCGATTAGCACCAACATGGATAAACATTTTGATACAAATTTAACCATTGTAAACTGCAAAAATGTTGAAGTTATATCGCATTGAGTGCATATTTTGAAAAAAAAAATCCATAGCTATCTACCAACGAAAATAAACGGACAAAATCGAACTCTTTCTTCATTACAACATGATATATACTTGTTTTGTAGACCCCCCTTTTTAATTTGTAAAGGTAATATTGGGGTCCTCAAAACACATTCATTTAACATGTACACATTCAATGTCGTTACATTTTGACAAAAAATATTACAAAACGTTATTTTAAAGACAATGCGTCTCTTTTGAATGCCTACAAATTAACTTTCTGTAGATACACAGGTATATGGAAGAAAATACCATCGAAAAACTTTTATAAAAGTAAAGGAGCAAGAATCTTACTTTAAAGGCAGGGGATCTCTTTTGCAAGCCTAAAAATTAACATTGTGTAAATACATTGTCATTTAGAAGAAAATGCCATCTGGGAACCTTTAGCAAAATATAGGAGCTATAAACTCAGTTTTAGTGAAATTATAGTGACCATTAGACTCAAATTTGAATTTTTTTCTCGCGAGAAAAAAAATTCCTACCATATAGAACGTACACTAAACTGCTATTGTTTTTCTTTTGCATTTTTCAAATTCTAGGCAATCACTGTCCCCCAGATTTCACAGACATGCCCTTCATCAATAGCCTAAGGGCATGGATTATCTTTTCCTCGTCTGCGGGGATGTTTGCAAATGAGATCCACTGCCTTTAAGTAGTAAACAGTGACCGTTATACTTCTGATTGAATTATTGTCCCTTACAGACAAGAATTCCTAGCATGAAACTCTCACAAACATTACAAAAAATGGCAGATAATTTGGGGGCATTTTTTCAAATTCTAGATAATTACTGATCTTCACATTTCACAGACACGTTCTTCATAAATAGCCTAAGTGCATGAGGGATGTTTTGCTGTCCTGTGAGAGAGCTGCCAATGAGATTCCCTTCGATCCTTTAAAGGTATGGGCTCTCTTTTGCAGCCCTGAACAACAAAACGTGACTTATGCCCTTAGAGTATCATTTTATAAAGGACATGTCTTTGAATTTGAATTTGAAATTCAGTAATTAAGTAAAATTTGATAAATGCACAAAACTTCTGGTGTCGTCTTTCAGTCTCACTGAATGGGTCAGCATTGTTTCAATATTCATTTATTTGGTCTATGAATAATAGTCTACGTGAAACCAGTGAATATAATAGTCACAAGTCACAACAATTTCAACCAAAACAAGTATCTAGCCCTTATTACTTAAATAGTATTTTCTTCTCTTTACCAGAGTATTTACACACTGTTAATGTTTAGGCAAGCAAAAGAGATGCCCTCTATATTGTCTGTAATATCTTGGGTTTGTGATCCGGGATGCTGAAGTTTTGATTAAAAAGTGATTAGTTGAATAAAATATGGATTATGAATGTCGTTGCAACGTATATAGTCAGTTCAATTCAATTCAATTCAATTCAGTTCAATTCGGTTTATTGCTTCATATATGAAATGAATAATATAAAATGTAATACACATAACCAAAATAGTACAATACACCTGACAATAGCCCAGGAATTAAGTCCCAGAACTAAAACTATCAAATTTACATTTAAATTGAAATTAAATTAATTAATATTAACATTATTATTAATATTACCATCATGTGTTCTTAGTTGTTTTTGTATGAGTAATTCGACAAGTGTTTGTACGTGTGCGAAAGTGCAAGCAAAATAATTTGAGTTGATATTGCCCTATCATATCAACAAAATATGGTTTAATTTGTGCGTACACTGAATCATGTTTCTATTTTTGTGTATTGTTTGATAATTTTAATTTGATTACCTTTACAATATACCTCCGAGATGTTAAGTTGTGTGGAATCTTACAGATAAATAAATAAACAAATAAATAAATAAATAAGTAAGTAAATAGACAAATAAATCAATAAATCAACAAATAAATAAATAAATCATTAATACATAAATGAAATAAATACAAATAAATAAATAAATAAATAAATAAATAAATGCATAAATACATACATACATAAATAAAGGTGATATTTACAAACCAAAAGAGGACTATTTCCTCTACAACTATGTCTTTTTCAAATGTTTGTATAGTATTATTAAACTCAGTTACTAATGAACAAAAATGCAAAGCTTATTGGAACCAATATAATACAGTGGTGAAATGCATGGACCTTCACATTAATTTACCGTTACAAGAGGTCTTTGGCATCTAAATCAAGAATCCATTAGCAATAAAAATGTTATCTGAGTGGCGACACTTAACATAGACTGGCATAGCATTAAAATTGAATATGATAAATAAGATATACATGTACATACAAATGACAAGTGTTTGATTGTTCGTTCTTGATATACTTGTTTAATTATGCTGGCATGATTATTGACACGCGGCGGACTGAAATGCGATAAGATCCCGTACAAGTATGACGAACGCCGATAATGGGATAGTAATAGCAATAAGAATGGCGGTCCTTTATCTTAAATTGGCGCCTCTCTGACTGGCTTGCTATCGGAGGTCTGTAGTTTGTACTTCTGTACGACGTTCAAACGGACGCGTGGGGCGTGTGGTAGAGACACTTGTTATCACCTCGAGTGGTGTTGGTTAGCAATATTTTTCATACTTCATGAAATTTATCTCGCCGCTATTAGCCCTGTCAAGTGGCATACGCGTTAAATCGACTGCTATCTATTATTGATCTCCGGGGGTGTTGAATTGATTGATTTGATTATCACGAGCTGGCATCGGAACCCTTGAACCTATTCAGGTCAGCCGATTATGGTCAATTGATTGGGTCTGTTATTGAAAGACGTTTCGATCGTTATAATCTCGATAGTGGTATAGACAGACGTCTGCAATTCGTAATGATATCGGAATACTAGCACTCGAGATATACTCTTTTAATCGGAATTCAACCACTGACAGTAAACTGTGTCTGTAGTTCCGTAAAATTACGTGAATTTTGGAGGAAAATTGGTCACTTACAGAAAGCAAACAATAACCATTTGTACGGTAGGTGTATTTGGTCTAAATATCGACATATTTATCTTTTCTAAGATTTTTTTTTTGATTGATTGAAATCACATTTATTTTCTACATTCATAAAACAATTTTACAAAGATAAACAAGATACAAGCTGAAAATACTATGTTTACATATAATGAAGAATGAAGAAGGCGTAAACCCGGAGAAGCTAATACCTGTGGTGGGTACGCCCAAAACAATTAACAGTAATTAGACATAAAATTGGACAATACTAAAAACAAAACAAAACAAAAACGGTACATAGTAAACAAAGACAACACAAGTACAAAAACATATACGAAAAAAACGGAACTGAGCACACAAAAAGGACAAAGGACAAAACATGCAAGTTACTGAAAAAGATACCAGACGGTATGCATCCATGGTAACAACTGCACTGTGATGAGGAATTCGAACAGACATTATAACAACTCTTGGCAAGTTCTTACATAATTATACATGTATTAACAAGACCTTATTACCAAACAACAAGTAAAATAAATTGACTCATAGGCCGCAGGTCTCATGTGATTTATACAAAATAAATACTGAACGGAGTCCAAAAGACCTGAATGAAATGTTCCCTCCTCTCCTAGAAAGGATGGGTGTGACCAGGGCCAGTACTTCTACTCCCGACCATGCTGTCCCCTCCACTCTCCAGTGTCTCGATTCTGCTGAAAAAAAAAAAAAAAAAAAAACTCATCAGCCGGATATAAGCTTCATCCACACAGCTTCTAAGGTATGGGGCAGAATCCCAGACCATGTTATTTGAACAATTTCTCGTCTTGGGCTCAGTGTGCATAGGATTCTTTAGGAAAATGGCAATTCATAAATTGAGGGTTTCATTTTTATCGAGTTGCTGACCCGTTTGATTGGTCTTCTGGATCCTCGGAGTTTGGGTTGCCTAATTGTTCATGCTTGTAAAGACTCGAATGACATTGGTATACAAAAATGCATTTTATTGGACATCATATGCTGATGTGAAATCAAGGTGGCCGAAACAACCATCACATTTAACGATACAAATGGGAAGAAATAGCAAAAACAAAACAAAACAAAAACAAATCTTTTAGCAGCGGGCCGGCGCCCGTTCCCTTTGGACTCAATGGCTGTTTCAATTCTCAACTTTCTGCACCAAAAGTCACCCGTTAAAGCCCAAGTATTGTTTTGGTAATGGTAAAAAAAATGAAATTCTTTTCTATGTTTTTTAAAGATAAACGGATATTGATCTATCTATGCCCTGAAAATAATGTTCGCTCTGAAATTCATCCATATTTTAGAAACTACTCAAAGTGTAGAGGGGGGTGGGGCAGAACCACGGGGCAGCACCCCGGCCAGCAGGACCCCCGACATTTGATAAACATACCGCTACCTGCTCACCGGTAATTCATGTAGGTGGAAGTGTATGCCAATTTGTCACCGTTAACAATTTTCAGTATAGGTTTAATGTTGTTTTTTGATGTCAGGGATGACAAAAGAAGACTGTGTAAAAAAAATTAGAAAAAAGTTGTCTGGTTGACCAAAATTATACTTGCCCTTAAAACTCCGTGATGTCCCCTTCTGCTTCTAAATTTCAGCCCTAGTTTTTTCGACCTACTCGGTGTGTTGCGCGAAAATTTTGCACAATGTACGAGAAATCAATCAACTGCATGGGCACAGAGTGTGAAAAATATGCACAATTGCGGAATCCTTTTTTTTTCAGTTGGGGACCACATGGGGCCAAGAGCGATTCATGATCACAAGCCCCCCTGCCCCCTCCCCTTCCTTGACTAAGCCAATCCATCTGACTCTGGATTACCGATTTTAAATAATGAACTAACGATGTGTGCTGTCTATGCTCATGACTTGTTACAAATTTACATCCCAGCTCATTTGTATTCGACTTCTCAGGTTGCGCATTAATCCCAATGGACACCCATATTACTAATTAATGACATAATTTAATTAAGTGTTCTGGTGCCGCATTCCAGACTTGACTCATTCATGAGAACCCTTTTCAGATTGTCATTTTCAAATCACGAGACAAAAATCAACCCTCACTTTTTTTATTTGCAAGCTGTAATCCTTCGCCATTTGATCGTCAGCGTGTTTTCTTTTTGCTTGTCTGTAGAACGGGGTTCTATATTCTGTATAGGTGTATACAATTATTGCGTGTGTGCTTGTGTGTTTGTGTTTGTGTGTCTGTGTGTGTATGTGTGTGTGTGTGTATGTGTGTGTGTGTGTGTGTGTATGTTTGTATATATGTATGTAGGTATGTGTATGTGTGTGTGTGTGTATGTGTGTGTGTGTGTGTGTGTATGTTTGTATATATGTATGTAGGTATGTAGGTATGTATGTACGTGTGTTATGTGTATTTATCTCGGTGTGTATGGGTCTGTGTCTGCGTCTCTCTTTGTGTTAATTTATAGAAAATAGTGTGTGCCCTTGTATTGTATTGCTTTACAAAATGTCAATACGAAAGTAATACTCTTGCTTGTATTGAAAATCAAGCAGTACTTATAATAGTGGTAGCAATACAGTATAATATGATTGTACATGTTAAACAATTCTGAAATGCATCATCTCTTACAGACCCGGATTTAAAATAACTGCAAACTGAAAGTACTTTTTCCTGCAAATCAATTCATAAAAGGTATAATTAAAATGAAAATAAAATAACATAAAATGAAATGAAATGAGAAAAAGTAAAGTGAAATAAAATAAAATAAAATAAAATAGTAAATAGGTACTAACGTTATTAAAAACAAGTTCTAACACTTCAACAAGCAGCTATTTAACCCGAAATATTTTTTATGAGTTTTTGGAAAGGATAAACATTTGTTTATATTAAGTTTAGCTCAGTTTTATAAAGGAAGTTTTGCAGTAAAGTAGATTTAAGAAAAAAATAATGTAATAATAAAAGTTCTGCTTTTTATTATTATTTCTTCTTCTTCTTCTTCTTCTTCTTCTTCTTCTTCTTGTGTGTGGGTGTCCTTCTCTTTTCTTCTTTCTTTCTCTCTCTCTTTCTTTTTCTTCCTTCAGCGCAGATAGTGGGTTACGTTAGCAGAATGTGAGTTTGAATATATCTTGAAGATTATACAACTCTCCATATCGCACAGACGAAATGGCATGTGTGTGTTTGTAACACGTTGATAAGTTAATCACTAACTTGTGTCCTCCGTACATTCGTGTTATTTTTTGTGTATATAGTTGACTCCGTGTTATTCTCTCTTGCCCACAAATGTCACTGAAGATTCGGTTATTTCTATATTGATAACATTATAAACGAATAAATTGCACTGTTTTTCGTCAGGTCATACAGACTTTATATAATATAAATATCTCTCAATGTTTGAACAGCCCCCCCCCCGCCCCCCGGGGGGCACTCATGTCATTGGAAGGTGTACATCATGAACTTTCAAAATGGACAAGTATTGATCCGTCGATCTCAGAATACCCTGAACAAGTATTTAAATCTGAAAAGATACCCTTTTCAACTAAGCCTGCTGTTAAAAGTATACTTAAAACAAACTGGATATAGAAACAAGAAAAAAAAAACCAATGGTCCACATTTTGGAGTCTAGCATTAATATAAATATACAGTGTACGTATTCTATCATTCTGTATTTAACAAATTGAAAATTATTTAATCTTTTGGATTTAAGTTTGAGAATTGTCTATTTCTTGTATATACCTGTCGATTTCAGAATACCCTAAGCAAGTATTCAAACCTGAAAAGATACCCTTTTCAAGTAAGCCTGCTGTTAAAAGTATACCTCTTTTCCCTGATTTCGGAGATTTTGATACCCTTTTCACTGTACGCGCGTACGTCGCTCGTTCGTGGAAAACATGTCCCTG
>JZLH01S0232649.1:39235-49788 GCA_001188425.1 Eucidaris tribuloides | reverse complement strand
GAGTTCAGCTAAGATAATTGAGTACAGAGTCCAATTAAAAGCACAAGCACTTAAGTCAGGGAATTTTCATTTGACACCCTTGCCTAACACAGTAAAAGGTCACCTCATAAGACCTTTTCTATAAAGGCACATGGTCTGTGCAAATCTAAGCATACATAATAAACTTTAAATTTGAAATGTGGCCCGCCAAACCAACTACTAGCTAAGTGTGTGTTTATCGCTAGGAATTTTTGTCTCTATGATACAATTAGTTCAAAATCAAAGTCTAACAGTCATTATAATTCCATGAAAACTGCATTTCCAGCTAGTATATCTCTGCTAAGGTTGTAACATGGTATTTTCTTCTATATACCAGAATACTTGCACAATGTTAACCCCAACTGCACTGGGGGGGGGGGCCCTCCCTTGATGTTCACGCAATATATCTGCAATGTAAAAAGCTCTCCGCCGTGACGTTTCGTCACACTCTTTTCCTTCGAATCTCGCACCCAGCCTTTTTTTAAAGCCATTTTTCGCGACGTCTGGGTACATGGTTCCAGAGTTCACCCATCAATTTTGTAATTGTGTATGTTACGCAAAATTGCTCAAAAACGTGATTTCATGTACAACTTTCAAATCACCAAATGTGTTTTTCAGTCACCGAAAATCATAAATGTACTACAATATTTACTGCTAATACAACTCAAGATTGATTGATTTTATGCTATTTATCGATCGCAACAGCTGTCACTCCGAACAAAAAAAAAGGTTAAAAAAATAAAGAAAAACATAAATTGAACCTAAAGAAAACACACCACACCGCGCTCATACCGGCAGTCTCGCAACATCATATATCCGAGAATTTCATGTGGTACAATTTTATACTGGCTGAAAAGATTAAAATTTGATGTCCCGGAGAGGACATGCAAATAAAAAAATCGAGTGAGAAATATATTAGTTTCATGCCCTGGAAGGGACATGAAAAAACATAAAACAATAATAAACAAAAATAATAATAACTACATAATTATATATGATTGCATCCCCCCGATCCCTTCCGCTCCATACTGCATTTTTGTTGTTGGAAAAGCACATTTGAAGTGGAACCAAAATTATAGGTCTTGATATAATAACTTGAAATAAATTGTTATTTTTGAAATCAAATTTGCATAAATTCCATAATTAATTACATGGAGAACAGTTAAAAATTCTGGGTAGCAAAGTTTAGTGTACGCCAAGCTTAGCCTACCAGATATACAGCAAACTACAGATCAAAATTCGGTTGAGAAATGAACTGAAAGAAGACATTTTTTTCTTACTTTTATTTGTGATTTTGAATAAATTTGCATAATTCTGCATAATTGACTTCAATCTTCACCAATTTTGTGTAAGAAGTCTTGA
The DNA here is from genome assembly GCA_001188425.1 of Eucidaris tribuloides. Classification (NCBI taxonomy): domain Eukaryota; kingdom Metazoa; phylum Echinodermata; class Echinoidea; order Cidaroida; family Cidaridae; genus Eucidaris; species Eucidaris tribuloides. The sequence goes on along the minus strand of JZLH01S0232649.1, from coordinate 48,408 downwards.
AGCCCACCTACGGCCGCTATCAATCAAACAAACAGAATGAATAATCAGTCCAAGAAACTGTGAGCAGAAGAAGCATTTTGTTATTTTTTGGATCTAATTTTGCATAAATTACCATAATTAATTAATGGAGTATAATTTCATAATTCCGTGTAGAAGTTAATGGTGCATAACTCAGCCCTACAAATATATATATAATAATCATCTTTATTGATCAACAAGTGACGGAAAACTAAGTTACAAGTGACAACATAAGATGTGTATCATGAACCCAGGACCATGACAGAAGTTGAAAGATTAAATAAAATATGCACTTCTAAATGCTGTCATTGGCAGGGTAAAAAGAGAATAATAAACAGAATAGGTAAATTACTTGAGAATGTTACGTAAGAAAAACCTACAACCCGGAAATAGAATTTCAAGAACAACACGACAATATATAAAACACATGTACAAAAGAACATTCAATTAAGCATTGAAGTGATAGGTACAAATGAATGGACTAATGTATATCATATAAGAAATTATCATTGCACAAAATCATTACAACTAATTGATAATCAGTTCTAGAATAACACTTGATTCTAACACAAATTTTCGTGAAAATTCAGTCTTTGTAGTTGTGCTTTTGTGTAGGTGTACGGTGGTGTGTGAGTGTGATGTGTGTGTTTTACGTATGTGTGTGTGAGTATGTAAGTGTGTAAATGGAGTGTTATGGTGTATGTCTATGTATGAGTATAGGTGTATAGTTTATGTGATTTATATATGTTGTATGTTTGCATGTATGTATGTATGTGTGTGTGTTTGTTGGTTTGTGTGTGTGGTGTGTTGTATGTGCGTGTGGGTGTGGGTGTGGGTGTGTGTGTGGGTGTGTATGCTGTGTGTGTGGGTGTGTGTGTGTGTGTGTTGTGTGTGTGTGTGTGTGTGTGCCGTGTGTGGTTGTGTGTGTGTGAGTGATTGGGGTGTCTTTCCAATGTTTATTGAAGTGGTACTTTTAGTAGTTTGAAGTCTGAAATACAAGATATCATCCATTATTTCTTAAACATAACGAGTTTACGATCCCATGTGGTAAGTAAAGAGCACAGACACTAGATAACGTAATGATATATTTGCCGCCCTTACCACCCCCACCCCCTTCAACAAAAAATGACATGATGGAGTAGAAAATATTCCAGTGTACTAGAGATTTGTCTACTTTGAATAGCTTGAAGTTTAAATAACAAATTCATACATTAATTCTTCCATTGTCATAACGAGTTTACATCCGTAAAGTCATGTTTTGTAGCTAAAAGAAAGAAAAAAAAAAGCAACACGTAATGATATATGCTGCGCCCCCGTCATCCTTCCCTCAAGCTCCCCTCCCTCCCCTGCCCACTTCGCACACACAAAAATTCATGAGTAAAGCAAAAAAGTTCCAGTATCATTCCAGCTCGTTCAATTTCTGGATGTGTAGATAGCATTGATGTACTAAAGCTATTTACTAAGGTCATTGTACACCTTCTTTTTGTTGTCTCAGGCCAACATGTTTTTTCAAGTTCAATGAAATCCTTTCCGTTGTTTTCTCTCTTGATATGAGCCCCCTAGAACCCACCTCAAAGCAAAAGCTTGACACTTGAAACCTGCTTGTTTTCACGATCTTTAACCGAGTGCAGCATATTTGTTCTGGTTTTAAGGAGTGACTTTTTATGACTATGTTTGGCTCAACGGCACGGTTAGTTCAAATAATATCAATTTCTTTCTTTTTGTAATACGATTATCAACCAATGTCAGGACGGTCTGGTAGTGGGAAGAATGTTGAGTGGTATCTGTCGACGCATTGTGGCCGGGGAGATCAACATTTCACTCAGTGCATTATTTTCACCAGATTCACATGAAGTTTACAAGCTGCCAGATGTGATTTCAGATACCTATTGTGTCTCCACGGTGTACCCGTCCCTGGTTTAACCATAGTAATGCACAGTTCAAGAAATATGATTCGTGTTGTGTGTGTTACTACATAAATTGCACGTACGAACCTGTCGTTTCCCCCATCTTATGCAAAATTCCTGAAAGTGGGAGAGCGTCAATCGAGAGCGTACAGCAAAACTTAAAACTCTTCGGCGGGTAGAACTATATGTATACTTTTCCACGTCCAAGCTCTTCTTTCTTGCCTCGATAAATAGTTTGAGAAATGACCCGGGACTATCAAACTACTTGTTTCGTTTTCGCCAGCTTTTTGTTCGTGTCGTCTGCATTATAGCTTAAACCCGTCTGGTGTAAACTTTCAATTGTTGTCACTTATTGTCCCCAACAACTTCCTCAAGCATACCGTAGCCTGCTTCAACATACCGTACGACTGTTTTGACATACCCTAACTCCCTGTTCTAAGCTTGTTTTCGGTTCACTGGTTGAACTCTGTCATCAGAACGTATAAGAGCATGAAGCTATTCTAGAACATGACTTCGTTGATATATATTGGATAATTGTGGAATGCCAAGACCGACAGGACTATGGATAATGGCAGCGTAGCACCCCCTTGATGGCATTTTCTAACCATTTCTTAACATATTTTGTACCAAAAGCATCGAGTTTTGAGAGTTGTGTTTTAGTAGATCTGCACAGTGAGAAATGAATCGTAGGGATGACAACACATATTATCGTATATTTTCAATTATATTCAGGACGAATTAAGGACGATTCTACGTTTACGCAACATCCGTTCCCTTTATCATTGAATATATTCGTACGCACCTGCGAGGTACCCCTTAAATGAAATGACGACGCCCAGAAACATTTCAAGCGAGTCCTTGACATGTTTTAAAGTGTCCCATTATAATAAATGGACTACATTGGGTCTTACTCCAGAGCATTGACATTGATTTATCATTTACTGAGTTTCAGTTCCAAGTTCATGCTATTGTTATTTGAGCAAGTTTCGTTTAGCATTTTTTGGTGTCTTCTTTTAATCAGTGGTATAAGAATGAAGTCATCAGCCGTAATGGTAGAGTAAATGCTATCGATTACGTTGAGAGATATCCATGCGGGATTTCGAACTGTTTTAAGTATCTGTATGATTGGATTGAAAACAAAATAAATATAACTGGTGAGAAAGGGTCCGCCTGAAAATGTTCCCTTCTGAAGCTGACTCCTGTGAACCCACCGCAGCGCCCTTGACATAACCCCTAGAGAGAGTTGCTGTAAAGATATGTAATGTAGGTGACAAGACACGAGGGCGGGATTTCCATTTTCTCTCTAGTGTGAACTTTGGATGTAATTTTTGCATAAATTACCATATATAATTAATGGAGTATATTTCAAAGATTCCGGTGTAGAAGTTAAATGCTGAATAACTCAGCCCTAACCAAATAAAGTTTTTTTTTTTTTTTTATCAACAATTAAAATATTGGTTGAAAAATGAAGGAGAGAGAAGCATTTTTTGTAAATTTCGAAAAATTTTGGCATAAATTGCATTTATAATTGTATGTAATTTTAAATTTGGCCATAATTGATTAATTCAAAATTTTGTGGCAGAAGATCTTTGAAGGCCCCCACCAACTACCCTATGCAGATCATCAACAAACGAATGAAATCGGTTCAAGAATGTGGGAAAGAACAATTTTGTTTATTTTGGGATATAAATTGCTTAAATTACAATAATTAATCAATGGAGTATAATTTCAAAAATTCTGTGTAGAAAGTTTAACGTGCATAACAGCCCTAACAAATAAAGCAAATCACATCAAAATCGTTATGAGAAATGAAGAGAGAAGCATTTTTTGGTGATTTCGAATAAATTTGCATAAATTAAATAAATATAAATGAATTTTCATTTCACGATTCCTGTGTAGAAGGTTTTAAATCCCGCCACCTAAGCCCTACAATATGAAACAAATCAGAATCAATAATCGGGTTGAGAAATGACGAAGAAGACGCAATTTTCAAAACTGTGGACCGAGACGGAACACGGACGCCGGACGCCAGCCAGTGGATAAGCTCATGGCGGCCTTCGGGCCGGATGAGCCTAAAAATTAAAATAACATAAGGAATAAGTTAGATTCGAAATTTTTGGTGGTACATTTGTTTAAAACACTACAAATGAATATCTAGAACAAAGATTAGCACATTTGGAGCTTTATTTAGCTGCTTCGAGCAAAAAACTGATTTCCGTCCCCATTAATGCCAACATTAACATAAATTAATGCAACGTGTTAAACTAAATAATTTTTTATAAAAAATAACAATACAATTTTGTAGTAGTTATGTGGCAGTGCGATGTGCGGAAGTGCCAATATTCGTCGCATATCAGCGTGATGAACCAGCCGAGATATAAGGGGGGCCTCCCAAGCCCCCCACCCCCACCCCCGGCAGTATTTTCATGACAATAGCCAACAAGTACAGAAGCGGTTTTAAAGGCAAGGCATCTCTTTTGCATGCCTAAATATTAACATTGTGTAAATACAGTGGCATTTAGAAGAAACTGCCATCTGGGAACCATTAGCAAAATATAGGAGCTAGATACTTAGTTTTAGTGGAGTTTTAGTGACCATTAGACTTTGATTTGAATTTTTTTCTCGCGAGAGAAAAATTCCTACCATAGAACGTACACTAAATGGCTATTGTTTTTCTTTCGCTTTTTTCAAATTCTAGGTAATTCTCCCTATCGCATATAGCCGATGTCAAGCGATATCACCTTGCAATATCGATATCTGATTGATCGCTCTTGGGATGTATACTTCCGGTTCTGGTAAATTGTACACTCAAACGCACAAAACATTTCATTTCGAACCTCGTCAAATTCGTAATATCAATAGCTCATACACGAGCAACATGGCTTGACCTGATGAACCATTTTGGAGAATGTCTGTGTTGCAATTGAAGGACTTTCTTGCTGAAAGAAATGTTCCTACGACCCGAACGAAGGAGTAAACTCGAAACTCTTGCCAAGAAAGCCGCGAATGTGTACCCCGTGAGAGAAGAATTCGACCATGCGCACACCGAGTTGGAACGCGAATGCCTGTGTGTGAGGACGGCCGATGGCTCCGTTCATGACCTAAATGGAAGGGTTGTTAAATGAATGACGGACTTAACAAAATATTATACCCAAGATTATAAGAAAGATTTTGACATGATCCACGAGTATTTTAGCGTGCAATGTGTATTGCGCTTACTTAAACCGGAAGTTTATCTCCCAAGAATAAAGTGTCAAAAATTAGAGAGCCACATACGTTCAGATTCGGAGAGCTATATGCGATAGGGAGAATTACTGACCCCCAGATTTCACAGACAAGCCCTATATCAATAGCCTAAGGGCATGGGTTATCTTTTCCTGGTCTGCAGGGATGTTTGCAAATGAGATCCACTGCCTTTAAGTTTTAGGCATGCAAAAGAGACACCCTGTCTTTTATGTCTTTTTTATGTCTTTTAAGTACATAAATGCAACCAACTTATGGACAGTGTATAAGTGATTATATGAAATGAATATAACAACCTAAAATATTATGTGAACATGTATTGTTTAATAAATCCCTTAAAAGTGACTGTAATGGTGTGGATTTGTCTCTCCTTAGAAGATGTCTTACAGTGGTAAGTCATTAGTAAAACTTTAGCCTATGGTTGGTAGGAAAATGACCCACTGTAAAATAAGAAGAAGAAGAATAGTGGGGGGGGGGGAATCCTGGGTTTCAATCCCAGTCTTTTCCCTTGCAATTTCCTTGCTTATTTACTTATCATTTTGCTTACCACATAACACTATAGTACTGGGATTTTGGTCCTTCATCACAGTCCACTTCTGACTTTGACACAGTCACTTCTGGAGTTGCCCGTTTAACTGAAAATGGTTTACGCAACGGTCTATCCTTCTGGAAGTTACTGGAAATTTTGGTGCCAGTATCTTTAGATGCTATTGTGGGTGACACAGTCCTCTCTGTTCTAGCATCGGTAGTCTGGATTGATGAATTCAAGATTGTGTTCTCCTCGGCAGCAACTGCACGATGATCACCACCTTGGCTTCCTGCATCATTGCCCAAGCTTAAGTCTGAATGAATATCAGCCAGTGGGTTGGTTGAGGAATGCAAGTCCGAGTCTTCTAGTCTGGATGATATATGATTGGGCATCAATTTAGTTTCTTTGCTTTCTGAGGTTCCATCTCTCTCACAGTTCTCTGATTGCTTCCCGGTAGTCTCTGTAGTGTTGCAACGGTGGCTGGAAGATACTGATGGGGGACATGAGCTGTTGAGAAATGGTGGGTTGAACTTTGGTCGCTTGTTGGCCAAACCCAACTTGGATGGAGCTGCAGAACGTCTCATGATGGAATTCTCTACGAAGAGTCAATCAAAAGAAAAGTAGATCACAACACAACACACAATCATAATTTAAGTGTATTCTGGCAAAATAAAGACTAGTGAAAGGGTGTTGTTAATTTTCTCGTTTCTTTCTCTGGTAATTTGATACAGTAAGTTGTATATAGTTAGTTATGGCCAATGCTGGTTGTGTTATTCAGGAAAGGTTTTGTAACTCAGAAATCAGGTAACAGAGCAGTACTAGAAATAATTTTCTTAGCCCTATAATATTGTTCTGTTGATGGTTCAAATTTAGTTACAAGAAATACTGTATGGATACATTGAATATTTAGCAGCTTGGTTTTGCAAATTTTATGAAATTTTTACTTCCTGATATAATCATACAAAGTGAATGAAAATGCAATAAAATGACATATAAATAAATATTGCAACTCCGCATCTTGAAGCAAAATAATTCTAATGTACGCAAAATATATGGCATTATACAGTATGGCATGCATAATCAGAGCAAAGGTTTTGATATAAAGTTGGTTATTACTGCATATTTGTTCTGATAATTTTGTTCTATGAGTAGTGGATATTGTTTTACTATGTAACACAGGCTCAGTCATACATGCTAAAGAAAAGTTTGGTTAAAGATAGTGCATATATATATTTTTTTCTTTTATAATAGTTGTGTTGTTGCTCATACATGTACATGCTGAAGGTTAAATGACATACAAAAGCAATTATTTGCAAAGTGAGAACTCTATATGATTTCTTCATAATAACACTAACAGCATACAGATATTGTAATTTAACTTCAGGACAGATTGTTATTTACTTCTTATTTGTTCAGGATAACTGCCTTTTCGAAGAATGAGGGCTCAATCCAAGGTTTTAGTTGTTTGATACTGAATGATTACAAAATTGTCATGCACAATCATTGTTGTGATACTAGTACTTTTATGATTACAGGATGTACCCAGATTTATCACATAAAATTCAGGACAGATTGTGATTTATCTGTTAGATTGTCATCAATAGTTAATAGCGTTAAGGTTAACAGTAGCCCCTAGCCAAAGGCTAGCAAAAATCATGGCAGACTAGCCAAAATCTTAAAGTAACTAGTCCGCATGGATAGCAAAATTAACTTTTGTGTCGCATGAAACTTATCGAAAAGGCTTCATTAATTGGGTGGGCGGCTAGTCAGAATTCCGGCGAACTAACAATCGTTAAGCTAACAGTCCACTCAGCTTAGTTAAAAAGATTAGGTGACCACTGTAAACTGATCAAACTATGCTTGTACTGGAGCTTTAAATTCAAAGCTGATACGCTCAGTACTTATATGATGCCCATCTGGTGACACGCTCAACTTGACATCAGCGCAGACAGGTATTGATAATCAACGTGAACATTTGAATAATAGTGAAAGTATTGCGATTGCATCCTACACTATGCTGAAAAGTACACACCAATTTTCCAAGTCACTAGTTGACAGAAGGGACTTCGACTGCAATTTTGAATTGTCACATGATTCTGTACATGAATTCCCATTAGTCTCAAAACAAGCAGTGCAAGGTGAGTAGTACATGAAAAAGTTAAGTTTGATATGTCCTGAAAAAAATCCCCCCCCAAAGTTTACTACCTCGTTTTCTTTTTTTCATTACTTTCGTAAATTATGAGCTCATTCATGGTTACTACTGACAGGAACCGATGACGAAAGCATGAGGAAAGCGATATATACGCATGTGATTGATTACTTATACATTTGCAGTTGTGAGGGTGGGATTTGAGCCAGCACCCAAGCTTACGCCCCCCCTTGTAGTGAAGAACAGACTGTTAATACATGTGTAAATATATTGAAGTGATAACATGTTTGTTAGCAACATGATCTAAATATTTCTATCCCAATCTTGTAATTTCTAATTTTCCACAATGTTCCTTTAATTCTGTAACTTGTAGCTTGCTTCTATCAGAAATATTTTATCTCATGAAAAGCAAAAGTTTTGAAGTACTATAAAAGTTAGTCATTGTCATGGTATTCACTCTTTCAATATTATCAACCTGTATACCAGCCAGTGTCAGTGTATGGGTTAGATTTCTACGTTCTCCTCCACTCCTTGCAATTTGTGGTAAACCATTACTTGGAAGACATTCCTTCCCCCCACACTCCCTTCCGTTCCTACATCTCTATTACCCCCTGATAATGAGTCATACTTTGTCCCTTCATTACTGAAAACAAAACTTTTGTACCTCATACTTGGTGGAAATCTGAAGAAATTCACTTTGCCATCAGAAAGTCAATGAATGTGGTCGTGTGTTGCTGCCAAGGAAGTTCGAGACTGACAAACAGAGTATGTATTCAGTTTATTTTATATTAATATTTTTACTGAAGTTATACATGCTTGTTTAATATTGTGATTCATTTTGTTACTCTAATTCATGATTTTAATGCTGTTTGTGTTTAGACAGCATAGTTTTATTTTTTTAATTCTTCTAAATTATATGTTTATGTATCCAAGTACTATTAAGTTGATAATAGCACGTTCACTGTTCAATTCGGTCATGCACGCGTGGAGCAATAATTTATTTCACGAAAATTGCGGCTTACTTTCTGGAATGAGAAAGTTATATTTTTGGCAAGTTTCAAATTAAGTGGTATTGCTCGGGTCAATCGGACAGTTTAAGCTCACTGTCAGTGGCGGTTATATCACGAGAGCTTTGAATGTATATAGTTAAGATCTTACTGAACAGATAATGTGCTGTAGTAATGAAGTATTAATTTGTGTTTACAATGATGATTCTTATGTACCCTGTATTAATTTAACTTTTATTCTGCGGCATATAGTTATTATCTATGCGCACAATTATTTGGATCTGTGTAGTTGATTGTATGATATTAGCCATCCTTGATAG
>JZLH01S0232649.1:27907-38576 GCA_001188425.1 Eucidaris tribuloides | reverse complement strand
TATATAATATAATGTTTATTTATAGCACATCAGTGTACATTATTATGGATTTGCAATCTCAGATTTTTCTTCTGCAACAACTTTCGTTTTAGCTCTTTGTATCGGACATTGTAGTACTGCTAAAAGATTTATTAGCAACGGTCAATCACGTTAGCCAGAGGCATAGTTTAGTTTCACCTTTCATTTTATGGTCCGGAGAGTACACTGCTACGATTTTACGCCTTAGGTCGGTTTCACCTTTTGGTTAATTTACCTATAACAATTGCCAGTGAAAAGAGCAAATTACTTCAGTTGTTAGCGGAGTGTTCACCACTTATAATTAATTGTTTTTAACTATTTCCATGGATGTCTTATCGAGTAAATAACACTTTTATTTATAATTGTATTGATGGTTGAAGTTTTAAAGTGAATTGTTTTTAATTATTTATCAATTATTAGTTTCACTAGATTAACCTTGTATAGCGGTATTTGAATATGTAATCAACATATGTTATGAATCCTTATTATAACTAGAGTTAGTGTGATATCTATTTTGTTTATCCATGTATAATCATATTATATGCGTCATAGTTGTACATATGTTTCATTAGTAGTAGCAAATAAGTTAACTCATGGAGAACTGAAGAAGACCGAACATGGTCACGGAATGGTACAAAGCAAGAACTCTATTTTTACTCATAATAATAATAATAATAATAATAACAATAATAATGGTAATAATAGTAATGATACAATTAATAATAACAATAACAAATGACAATAATATGATGAAGAAATTGTGATAATGATGACGATGTTCACAATGACCTTGGAAGTAACGTTTTGAAGTAGTTGCCATTAAAGTAAAAGACATACAATTCTGCATATACGACGTAATAGATATAATGTGTTAATTGTATTTTGCTATACCACTTTTATTATTTAAACAGATGATCGTCGTGGCTGTCTAAATAATTACAGTGCTGTGTTTGGTTTGGGTTTATATTGTTTGTTTTGGTTTTACTTGTTCAAAATTCGGTTTCTGTGTTAAAATTAATTTGTTTCATTTTGGGTTTAAAAGGTTTTATACCCTAGTTTTTGTTTGGAAACAACTGAAACTGCTCGTCTAATCTCTTTATTGACAACTGTTTACGATTGTAAAGCGTCGCAAAGCTTAATTTTACTAATAAATACCGAAATTAAATTGTCATTTAATTATTTGTCTGGTGAATCTTCTTTCTCTCCACCTAGTCTTCGTAAGTTGAGCCGGGTTGTGTTTGTTGTATTTGACTGATTCTGTAAATTGCTCTCCCAACCTATTTAAATACCTGCGGACACATTTCGCAGGTCACACACACACATAGACAGACACATACACACATACACACACGCACACACACACACACACACACACACACACACACACACACACACATACACGACACACACACACATACACGCACACACATAGACACAGACACATACACACATACACACCGCACACACACACACACACACACACACACACACACACACACACACACACACACATATGCACATTAACACACATGAACTTTGTTCAGCAGGGACAAACCAAATACAGTATAAGACAAAAAGAACCCCTTGAAAGCCCAATGAAATTTATTAAACAGCAATCATGACAGAATACTTACATCACCAGCCATCAAAATAATTATTTTCTAAAATGATCCTGATTATACAGCGTGGCCCAAAAAGAATGCTACACATGCAATCGTTAATTTCTTCAACATTATCCACAAAATGTTATTGATGATTACTTCATGGGTTAGAACATTCTTTTTCCAACAAAATGATACCATGATCATTGATTTTGGTTAAGGGGTTTGGATTCTGGGGCTATTTTCTTGAGGCAATGTAATTTCCGAAATTTGCTATTTTTTCAACTCCAACGATCATCAGAACACCGAAATATTCTCGCGTAATGACTTTGCCATGGGAATGGGGCTGCACTATCCAGGCGCAATGACAATGTGAGCCATACCATACCATTGTCTTCCGTATCAAAGCGAGGAATTCATTCGTCTGTCACCCCGCTTATTCTATGGCACGCTGTTATGTGAGAATATTTTGGTGTTCCTAGGTTCGTGGGAGTTGAGAAAGAAACAAATTTTGGAAATTACATTGCCTCAGAAAAATGGCCCTAGGATCTAAACGCCTTGCTCAAAATCAATTATCATGGTATCATTTTGTCGGAAAAAGAATGTTCTAACAAATGAAATAACAATTAATGGCATTTTGTTCATGATGTTGAAGAAATTAACGATCATAATTATGTGTAGCATTCTTTCTGGGCCACCCTGTAGATAGTATATCGCATTAACGCATTTAATACGCCATGCACATTTTCACGTGACCCGTCATATGTCATATTTGTATCAACAAATTACTCAAGTTACACAAAATTAGAGTGACGATGTGACATACATGTAGTCACTACAGTCAGAGTATAGCTGTGGTCACTGGACAAAAAATTAATTATAGTCCTAAAATACTGGTCTGTAAATTGCACACACTGATTGCTTCAATTTTGAAGACAATTAAAAAAATGTTGGTAATGTACAAAGGGATAACTACTCCCTGCTCATTTAACCCGTTGGACACTAAGTATGAGTTAACTCTTGTTGGAGTCTATGGAAAATGCATGTTATAGTGAAATCAAATCGTCTCCAACAGGTTAAAAAGCACGGTACTGTGTTCTAATCAGTTAATGGTAGGTTTAATTTTGTATATAAGATGATAATACCATACTGCATGAAAGACTGATGAAAATTGGTCATATCGACTAAAAGTAGACTCTAGCTTTTAATCAATTTTCACACAATTTCACTCATTCTTAACCCGTTGGAGACTAAGTACAAGTTAACTTGTGTTGGGGTCTACGGAAAATGTGTGTTATAGTGAAATTAAATCGCCTCCAACAGGTTAACACAATGTAACCAACTAGTGCACATACTGTGAAACTAAATGACTTGTATCAGGAGTATGTAGGAATTCTGAAATGATGTTTTTGGCATTGAAATAAAGTTGGCTTACACATAACTACATTACATCTGACCAATCTTTATACAGTATTTAGTGCTTGGTTGGAATGTTGTGAAGTACGTCTGGGTTAACCGTAAAAACACTGATAATCCTAACTACTATGGCACTATAGTGAAGCACTTCTCAAGATATGGCACTAGTACAGCACCTAAAAATTAGAATTAGAATTTGATAGTTAGGTAAACACACAAATGTTCCCCTGAGTATTGTTTCTTAACCCTTACTGTACTGGGCTATTTGGCTCCATGAAAATACTGGATGGGGGGGGGGGGCCTCGGAGGCCCCCCTTATGATCTCAGCCGTCGACCGCGTGATCACGACGAAAATCGGCACGCACGTCGCCTGCCTTGTACTCTACAAAATTGTATTGTTATTTTTTACAAATATAATGTTGTTTGATTAATTATGCTAATTTATGCATGATTTTTGCATAAAATCAGTCTTTTTGCTCTAAATCATTAAATAAAGCTCCAAATGTGCTAATTTTTGGTCTGGATACTCTTTGTAATGTTTTTAGCAAATGTACTACCAAAAATTTGCGATATCTAAACTTATTCCTTATGTATCTTATTGTTTTTTCAATTTCTTATGTATTTCTTTGTTTTTTCCACCTTTTGTTTTTCATTGTTTTTTCGAGGAAATTTGTGGGCGACACTGTTGCGATCATAAATAGCATAAAATTAATCACATTGAATGAGTATTAGCAAAAATATTCATACATTTATGATTTTTGGCTGAAAACACAGTTTGTATTGAAATTGTACATGAATTCACGTTTTTGAGCAATTTTTGGTGCCACATGCACGTACAAAATTATGCGTAACTCCGGAACCACGTACCCAGACGTCGCGAAAATGGTCTTAAACAATGCGGGAGATTCGAATAAAAAAAGTGACGAAACGTCGCGGCGAGAGCTTTTCGCGTTGCGGGTATATCCCGCAAAACGTCGAGGGGGGCCTCCCAGGCCCCCCTCCCCCCCACAGTGCACAGTGCAGTTAGGGTGAACACTGCATAACACATCCAATTATAAATGCTAACTTATGATATTTTTTATACAAGAAATCAACTTGCTTTTACAATTCAATTCAAATGTGGCATATGTACCATGTTTCATTAAACTCCCTTTAACACCTCTCTAGATAAAAGACACCAATAGTATGACCGTGACATACATGTACATACTCCAAAATCATACTTATGCTGCATTTGATACCATATAACTTCACACAAAATTTCATTAAAATCAGTCAAACATTACCCCGTTGAAGACTAGAGACGAGATAACTCGTCACGAGGTCTATTATAAATGTGTGCTAAAGCAAAATCAAGCTGTCTTCAATGGATTATGTTATCTTATCGAACAAAAAACATACGTTTGCATACATAATTAGCTATCATTGGCATATTTAATGAGCTATGATATACTCAAAGATCAAACTTGGGCTATATCACCATACCGTAAACCTTCTTACCAAATTTCTATAAAATCTGTCTAACTTCACTTAAGTTATAGAGAAACACATTTTTGGATTCATACAGTAATTAGCTAGTCCCACATTTAAGAAGCTATGATCTTTGACCTACATAATGCAAAATCAAACTTACACTTTATCTTCATATCATGACCCTTCATACCAAATGTCATTAAATCTGTCACACAACTTAAGTTATCTTATTGAACTGCAATAACATTACATAATTAGCTATTTTCACATATAAAATAAGCTATGACATACTGAAATACCATATTGTACCTTCATATCTAATTTCATTGAAATATATCTTACGTTGATAATGTATCAAATGCAAGCCACATTTTTGAATACACGAGTTATTTTTGCATAATTGCATATCCAATTAACGATGACCTTTGACCTTCATACTCCAAAATCAAACATTGGCTATTTTTTCATACTACATGTATGCACCTTCATATCAAATTTCATTAAAATCTGTCAAACATTACTAAAGTTATTGAACAGAAACGGTTACGTCCACAAGATTTAATACAAAAGAATGGACAAATGGCAGTGTTACTATATTGCCTCCGACTTCATTAGCGAGGGAATAACAAAGCACCTCACTATTGGAATTTGACATTTAAATTAATGCACAAATTTTATATGGTATTTTTCCTTAAAAGTGCCTGACCCATCCAATTATTACAACATTTCAATAAGACATGCATGCAGAGATACTTAATTAACTCATGACAATCATTGTAAAGGCATGACAATGCTACATGTGAATTCCTGAGTTTCATTCATGTACCTTTGATTATCCAAATGTCTCTACAGTTGCAGATTTTTTGGGACAGTGATTTTCCGCAATAACGGAAAACGGACGGAATTTCCGGAAATCACAATTGGAAACGGAAAATGAGTTTTCAAACGGAAAATCACGGAAAACCTCTTTTTCTCCAATTTTTTTTTTTGAAAGGAAAAAACACAAAACTCAGAACAAAAATTAGAAAAAGTTGACACAAAAACACTGAAACAGTGAGAAATATTTGTTTCAAGTTTTATGTAAACGGAATGGTCAATTTTTTTTCATGTATACAAAGTCTATGGTAAAACAGAATTTCCATTTTTCAGAAAAGTTGAAACGGAATTCCAGATTTTTGGAAACGGAAAAGGCCTTTTCTTGAAACAGAAAATCACTGTCCCTATTTTTGTTATCTCAGTGTGCACCCTGCCACTGAAACCTAAATCTTGTCTTTCAATAGATTTTTGCACTATGTTTAAATTATTATTTGCTACTATCACATTGTCAATATTGACAATATAATACTATATTATATTGTATATTCTACTATACTCTATATTCAATATATTCTATTAAATTCTACAATATATTCTCCATTCAATGTACAGTACAACTGTAAAAGTGTATTGCTGTCATTTAATAAGCCAGTTTGGAGTAATATTGCGCATGTTCAGATGAAATTCATGGTGACCAAACTGTGCAATGTAGCGATTTGATAGACACTGGATCCGTCTTCATTAAAGCTTTGTTTATTAATATTCATGTAGGCCTATGCACTAGATGCACATTGGAATACATTCTTTTGAATGAATTTAACAAAAACATTCATGCAGTCTTCCATTACTTTAAGAACGTTTGCTCTCAAATGCCTCACCAAAGTTCCCATTCAGTTTTCAAACTTCTGCAGATTCACCAGGTCATTGTGACAACACACTACACTAACAACAAATTGGCTTATTGGTTGTCAAGCACTTCTTAGTTTGTGAACAAGGATGTGACATAGTGACATTTCAGCCACATAATTTATTTTCACACACAGTGAAAATCTCTGGTAGTCTGTACACTGACAAATGTATTTGGTCACGGCAGTTAAATAACAATCATTTCATCATTCAAATTTCTTGAAAACACCTAATTTTGGGGAACAAAATTGACTTGGGATCATATTTTGGATAATCATCACAACAGATTTGTAAAATACCAATGACAGGACTAAGGATTGGCCCCACAGTCTAATAACTTTAACAACAATTGCTCTCAAAGGCCTCACTTAATGGCCTATACAGTCTTTAAACATCTGTGGATTTATCAGATCATTGTGACCACATACTAACCACGAACAGGCTTATCAAAGAGGCAATAACCTTTGACCTTAAAGCCCCCAACATAATTCCTCCCACTCCTTTCAGGGCAAAGCCACAAAGAAAAGCACATCAACAATCAGAAAAAAATCTCAAATTGAATCAAACTGACATAAGTCATTAATGCATAGAAAATGTGCTGGTAAAATGTACATCACCACTAGTACAGATATCCTGATCACCGATATTGCAATTGTTTAAAAAAACTGTTCTAAAATCCAGATATTTACATCAGAAACTGGATTGTTTTTTAGTTATTTGTATGCATTTCAAAGGTATACGATCTTATCAAAAAAATCAAATGTTATCACGACAAGACCTTTTAACTCATTTACTTGGTTCAATGTGTCTTCATTTTATGAAAACTACCATTTCTAATACAGGCAAACCCCGTTATAACGAGGACGTCGGGACCCACAATTTTTCCTCGCTATAGCCGATTGCTCGCTATAAAAGTATGTGATAAAAGCACACAAAATTAAATTTTTTGCATATGGGACTACAAATAAAGTAGCAAGATTTCTACCACTACTGCAGTGTTTTCTCTAGTTTTACAAATATATAAAACAGATTTACTAACTAAACAAGTCACTGAACTGAAACAGCAGAGCTGGAAATTAAGTGAATGATGATTCCAAATTCTCCGTTACCGAAAATGGTGCAACGGGCGGGAAGGAAGGAAGGAGACGTCACTCAGTTACATGTGCTGACTGGCACGGGTCCTCGCACTGTGATAGGAAGTGTGTGTACAACGCGCGGTGGTGTAGCATGCCCGACGTGTTGATCAACGTCTTGCAAAAGGAGTTGATTTTGCAGCGTGATCGCTTGCACTCGCTAGCCGACGTAAGCTGAGGTGGATGCTCGCTATAACAAGGTCAATTTCCTTTGTTTTTCTTTATTTTTAGGCTGGGAATTTACCTTGCTATACCCGAAATTTCGCTATAGCCGATCTTGTTATATGAGAAGCATAATACACGGAGGTCTATGGAAGAAAAATTGGGACCCGAGAAATTTCCTCGCAATAAGCGGGTCCTCGCTGTACCCGTGCTCATTTTAACGGGGTTTGCCTGTACTTTCAGTGATTTTTATCTTTGGAATCGAGACCAAACCTTTAAACTCATTTAGTTGGTTTAATGTGTCTTCATTTTGTGAAAACTATGATTTATAGTACTTTCAGTGATGTTTATCTTGGAATCGAGACCAAATCTTTTAACTCATTTACGTGGTTCAATGTGTCTTCATTTAATGAAAACTATCATTTATAATACTTTCAGTGATGTTTATCTTTGGAATCGAGACCAACCTTTTAACTCGTTTAGTTGGCTCAATGTGTCTTCATTGTATGAAAACTATCATTTATAGTACTTTCAGTGATGTTTGTCTTGGAATTGAGACCAAACCTTTTAACTCATTTAGTTGGCTCAATGTGTCTTCATTTTATGAAAACTACCATTTATAGTACTTTCAGTGATGTTTATCTTTGGAATGAAATGATATGAAACTGATCGTCTTCTCTGCAAACCTGTGTGCTGTCAGTATCCCATTGAGGTTACACTAGGGTGAGCCGGTATATTCAATATTAATATTCTCTTTACTTTGGCAAATCAAGAAATATATATTTGTATTAGATGGCAAGTACAGTTACGAAGATATGATTGGTCCACAGCTCGTCACATGATATGATACACTTTGCTAAGATCGCAAAATGTTATATTTCACAGCTCGTTATATTTTCCCAGCTGAATATATTATTCTGATGTTGAGCGCCCTCGTACGGTTCAACACGACCCATGTGTGTGTGTTGGCTATGGAGAACGCTTCACCGTGCGACGCAAACCGCTGAATGTACATTTTTCCTTAAAATGTGACATATTAGTCAAACTGATATTTACCTTTCATATAGAAAGAGAGAAAAAGTAACAGGCAGTAATGATTTCGTGTTATTTTTGTAATATATTTCCATAATTTTCGGCAATTAGCGTAACTTTCAGTCAACACCGTGAGATGCGCGTGACGTCACTACGTGTTGTGCAATCGATAGTGCAATCGGTATCGTCTGCTAAAGTGAGCTCAGTGTTGATTGTCTTTCCTCAACACCAACACCGAACTTGAAATCACCCTCTATAAACATACTCAAGGCCATCTAATATAACAGATATCAACTAGTAGGTGGTGTAATGTAGCAATCTTTGGACCGTCAGTGAGTTTTATTTTCCCTCGTGATCCTATTTTCCCTTCGGAAAATATAACTCCCTGATGGTCCAAAGAATGTTATATTACACCCCGTACTAGTCAATATCTGTACAATATATATTTTTTTCAAGGGGGGGGGGGTAGAGGGGTAGAAAAAATGGGACCTATCGCCACAGAATGTACTATACATGTAACTTGCATATACTGTTTTCATGAAATCAATGAAATAAGCAAGTTGGACTGCAAAACTGCTTTCAGGTTTTCCATATTTATCGGAAGATACATATTCATCACCCTCACTTTTTCAAATTTGAATGTCAAATTTCACACTATGAAATAAATCCAATTTATTTCTTCTTTGTGACCCAGGTCACAGATGATTTTGATATTCATTCCCTGCCAATGTAAAATGCATTTATAATGGTTTAAAACATAAAAGCAACATGGCCCCTAAATTTTGACCATTGAGTTTGACCTACTAATACACAGGCGGCGTATACTTGACCATTTTTCCTTCGTGTGCCGACTCTTCACAAAGGTCTGCAATCCGCGTTGTGCGAATGGTGTCATCCATGCTGACAACAACATGATCAACTTTACCTGGGGGAAAAGAAGAAAATTCCCAGAAAAGGTTTACAGACACAATTAAACATTGTTAAACTTAAATTTAAGGGCAGTGGATCTCATTTGCATGCCTTAAATTCAACATTGTGCAAAAGCATTGGTATATACATGTAGAAGAATATCTCATTTAAGAACCTTTTGAAAAGTGTAGGAACTAGAAATGCAGTTTTAGTGGAATCATAGTAAACGTTTGACTTGGATTTGTTTTTGGGCATTATACAGTTCCACAAATTTTACAAGTGGTACTAGTAGATTTTTAGACAGTGCATGCACATGTAGGTGCCTTTTACCTCCATGGTGTAATACACAAGTACTGTACACGCAGATGTCCTGGCATTCCTTTCACTGTGTCTGATGCATTCCAACACAACATCTGGTACATGTATTACTGGTATTATGTAAGTACTGTAATCAGCCTGATATACCCACAGACCTATAGTGTAGGTCCATGAAATATAGTGAGATTTGGAACAGTGTGCCTAGACCACACACTACACAACTATTGGTTTCTTGTGCATTTTTTGAAATCTAGGTGATTTCTGATCTTCAAATTTCACAGGCAAGTAGTTTTTAAATAAAGGGCATGAATAATGTTTTGCTGTATTATGGGAGGGCTGCTAATGAGATCCCCTACCTTTAATGAAATTGTTAACCTATGATATCTGAGCTAAATACTAGTGCTTAAATGAACAAATAAACATCCTATCATACAAAAGTTTGGAAAGTTATGCTTCCACTGGCAAAGTATGCATGGGTAAATATCACCCCTGACTTATTCAACGGATAGAGTATAAATTATTCTATGTCTAAAACACAGTAGTTTATTTTAAAGCACTATATGATTGCTGTAAAGTGCAACAATATTTTCAGGGCTTCATTTTTAGACAAAATCATATATAGTGCACTCTCGTTACAAAGAAGTCTGTGGGACCCATGAAATTATTTCTTTATAACAAAATTTCTTTATATCAGGATTGCAAAAACAATAGAATGCAAAGGAAATCTACAATGTGGGACCAAAGATTTTACTTCTATATAATGAAATTTTGTTATATCAGTGTTCTTTATAATGAGAGTGCACTGTACAAGATTATGTGGCTCAGATTTTTACAACTTTGCTCATTTTTAATTGTGCCTTGAACCCTAATAGATCCGGGCTATCC
>JZLH01S0232633.1:0-10000 GCA_001188425.1 Eucidaris tribuloides | reverse complement strand
CCCTTCAACTAAAAATACATGTGTTATAGCCTATGTTGCAATACTTTTGAGTAGGGAGGGTGGTTAATCATTTTGGATAGTTGGTCAAAATGTTGTGCACACAACGTAAAGATGTTAAATTATTTAACCCACATATAGAGTTAACATAACGGTAAATGTGAGAATGTGGGCTCACTGTACACAAATTGGAATACAAATTTTGTTTCCATCGAAACAAATCCGGGAAACAAATATGGGTTTGCTGTCAATGATGTGGGTGGGGTGGGGTGGAGTGGGGCGGGGCGGGGACGGGTAATTTAAATACCTGATGTTTGTTTGTACCATTTAGGTAATTTCTGCGATTTTCTTTTCTGCAGCTAACGGAAAAAATGGTGATTTGCGGTGGACTTTCATTGCTGACTGTAAAGGATGAATTGTCATTGTAGTTCTTTTGGGTGGGGTGATGCATGGGGGAGGGGACGGCAGGGGCATGTTCACCATTTTTTATTTGCCATAGTGGTAAATTAATAAAATCCACATGCGTGTGTTTTTCAAATGAAACAATGCACTCAACTATGTGTGTCACTTTAGTGGCAACGATTTATTTGGGTTTCTGTAAAAAAAAATACCTATTTTTGGTATGAAGAAATACAAGGAGACCGGATACAGCAAAACACAAGACTCCCTGGTTATTGTTGTCCAGGGTCGTCAAACGTGGTGAATCATAGCAGATAGAAGTCAATATAATGACTACAACGGGTGGGGTTGGGGTTGGGGAGGGGGAGAGGGGAACCTCTGACGAACTTGGGATTTGTTGTGCATCATAGATACACGATTACGCGGCCTTCACCCCATTTTACACATTCCTTCAATTGCCGATGCTTCCCTACACAAACATTAACCCACAATGCAAAAACTGGGGTGTTGATTTTAACACCAAGGATGTTGCACGATATGAATACCAGAAAAGTGTTGATTCTTCAACACCTTGGTGTTAAAGCCAATGCTCTTGGTGTTCGAAATAATTCGTTTGGTGTTAAAATTACACCCGTTGTGTTAAAAAGTTTACACCACGTCTGGTATCTATATTGTGCAATACCATGGTGTTAGATTTAACACCCCAGGTTTTGCAGTGCATGTCAATCGTTATTGCCGTCATTATTACGAGTAATGCTACTGACATGACTAATATGGTGATTAGAGGGTATACAGGATAACGGGATTTACCTAGAGAAGTTAGGATTGGGGAAGGAGGGCACAACTAATCACGCTTAGATTTTTGAGAGTTCTTTGTCTGTCAAATTGTATCAGTCATGTCCATTACGCAAGTAACCCATATTAACGTTAAAATCAACATAATGTGTATAATATGAAGTTCCGCTCTTCCCTAATATATCAAGCTCCATATCTAATCACCAATTTTGAAAGAAAAAAAATGTAATGACAAAGAAGTGTATTTGAATAAGGCTGATTTTGTTTTATGAATAAAAAATGAGAAACCTGAAGCAGGACATACCCAGAAAATTATATGCGAATATATTGCAAATAAAGCTACAAAGAGTTTAAAAAGCGGGCTTGTAGACTCTATATATTACCTGAGTGTTCTCGCAGCTCGAGTAACAATGTCTTGATTCATTTTATTATGACTTGTTTCATAACATTTTTATAACGCACTATACCGTATGTCACGTCATGTTGTTAAAAAGGATTTTGAATATATATGACATATAACTACATGTAACAAGATACGTAATATGTGATATGTAATATATAATACATAATTATATGTATATAATACATATGTAATACATAATACAGTATATGATACATAGATACATAATACATACCGTAATATATAGTACTCAATAATACATGTCAGATAAAATATATATCTAACATATCTAATATATAATTTGCAATGTATGAATATATGAAAATTATGTAATTTATAATACAACGGAATAGAACATAATGGCGCAATATCTGAACGTTGTGTATAACAACTACATAACATGACATAAAATATGACTGGACGAAATGAAAATAAAATATATATACTATAAATGGTCATTGAGGTATCAGATTGATCGTAACTATTTGTGTAAAACATGGCTAATGATGGCGGAATAATTTGAGGAACCCACTGAAGCAAAACCTGTCGCTTAGTGAGTGAGAATGAGTAACTATCAAGGACGATCGAGGACATTTGGAACATATCAAGACAATACAGTTCACAGATAGTCGAGGGCAAAACAGGATATAACACAGGAAACGGAAGACATCATAGAAGGGGGCAGCTAAAGAGAAGGGGGAAGAGTGATAAAAAGAAAGAAGAATGCCAGGAGAAAGAGTTATTGTAAACTTACTGTGCTTGTTATATTCCAAATTTGAGTTTAAAAGTGGTGTGAAAAACGTAACTCATGTGTAGCAGTACAGTTAGGATGCGGAAAGCCATTGGGGGAAGGAAGTTAACTTAGATGGATGCACAGCAGAAAAAAAATCCAGTATGCAACGGTGAAGTATATTTCTTCAGTTCTTCTTTTTAGAAACTGGATGCTTTGGAAAGTATCAACTATCAGATACAGGATGTGTACCATAAATTACACAACTTTTGTTGGAGGCATTATTTTCAGCGCGTAAAAGGTATTAGTTTTACCAACGACAGAATAATATAGGCCTATTATATATTTCAAGAAAATTCTGTTGTTCACTGTATTTTTGGAATCAAACCAGTTTTCTTTCAGTATAAAATTCAAAACTACCGCAGTGCATTATGCTTGGTATTTGGGCGGTTTAAACCCAAGAGAATCGACAAAAGTATTTTTTTCAGAAAGGGGGTATTACATTGAAACAACAATAAATGATTGGGTGATATGCGTTCATTCGTAACAAAAAACAGACAGTCAAAGACAAAGGAATAGATAAGAGCGAATCAATGACAAATGAATGAATGATCATAGAATATTTGATATCAACATTATGTTGAATACATCAGTCAATATTTTAAATTCCATCAGACACACCATAAACGGATAATGCTTCTGTAAGATTATTATTTTACACACTGGTTTTGATGATAAAATCGGTACACAACCAAATAACGCTGCAAAAGAGAATATATTTTACTCTGAAATTGCTGGGCTCATTCTGCAAACTCTCAGTCTATCACATTAGACAGAATACAACATCCGAAGAATCTTACCCATTTTGAAGTTTCTTTGTGTTGTTTGGTGAATCAGCAGAGAAAGTTATATCAACCTTGTCCGATATTGATCCGTATGAGCTTGTGGACTTGACTCTAGCACCGTTTACATAATCCCAGTCTGTCGGTCCAAGTGATTAGACTTTCTTGCTTCACAGGCTGATCGTGTGTCATATCATTGGACCGTTATTAGGGACGCAAGCATGATACTAATCTTAACGACAACGAAGGATGGCGTACCACTCGTGACAATAAATTTACGTCATACCGGGGCTGCCAATTTCCCGGGAAATACCTGTATTTCCTAACCATGCGAGAAATACTGGAAAATACCGGGAAATATATACTGGGAAATTATATACCGGGAAATACTAGGAAATACCGGGAAATACTGGGAAATACCTGGAAATACTGGGAAATACTGTTCATGGGAAATACTGGGAAATACCGGGAAACACTAGGAAATACCTGGGAAATACTGGGAAATACGTGAGCAATACCTATCGGTGTAGTCTTCAAGTCGTACAAGTTCATCTAAATGGGCTCTTCTTATGCAAATCCACCTTGAACTGATAGATTTAACATGAAAGACTGTCAGACAACTCTTTTTAATTTTCAGTCATTAGAATAACTTAATTCAATATTATTTCACATACTGTACATGTATACAATACTACACGGTACATTATTCAAGTGTTACATGTAGCTTTCTGTGGGGTGCGGCTGAATATACAGGGACAAACTCAACACTTGCCTATGGGGTATGTTATTTTATGTGTTCTGGATTTATGGAGCAATTCACCTGTATTTGCAGACTGAAATGATTGAAAAATATTCTAAAATAAAAGAAGGTGATTTTAGATTTTTCTACTTTTAATACTGATTTAGCCAGTGTAGAAAATTTGTCCTATCAATCAGAATGAGCTCCTAGTTCCTCACTATCAGTGAAGGTAGTTTTTGTTGTATTTTGAGTTCAAGGATCACACAACAACCTCTTCAATTTTTTTAGTTATCATTCTTCAATAAATAACTTTTTATAGTATTTCCCAGTATTTCCGGGTATTTCCTGTTTTTGTCAAAAATAGCAAAACTGTACTTACCGATATAAACCAGTATTTACCACCCGGTATTTACCACCGGTATTAATAATAATAATAATAAAGGACATTTATATTGCGCAGTTACTATAATAATGTACTCTACTACGCATTACAATATAATTATTTTGTATATACATGTAACAAACACAATTCAGGTATTTACCACCCGGCATTTACCACCGTATTTACCACCGGTATTTACCACCGGTATTTACAGCCGGTATATACCAACCGTATTTACCGCCCGGTATTTACCACCGGTATTTACCACCCGGTATTTACCACCCGGTATTTACCACCCGGTATACCACCTGGTATTTACCACCGGGTATTTACCAACCGGTATTTACCACTGGTATTTACCATCCAGTATTTACCACCCTGTATTTACCACATGTATTTACCACCCGGTATTTACCTCAGGTATTTACCGCCCGGTATTTACCATCCGGTAATTGTCGCCCGGTTCTTACCGCCCGGTATTTGCCGGCCAACCCTGCGTCATACTTATCGCTTGCTCCGATGGGCAGGGCGTCGATAAAACATCTACATTCATTAATATAAAAGAGTTATATCACCGGACTATATTTGCAGATATTATGTTTACGATTAAAAGAGAAACAACAACAACAACGACGAGGAAAAAATACACTTATGACAAGACTAGGAGGGAATTACATTATACTAAACAATGGATTAAACCACACAATGATACATATTATGTGGATGAGAAATATTTCTAAGATTTCTTGGATATGCCCCCTATAGAAAAACTATGAAAGTGCATTTTGTAAATGTTTACTAAACTTAAGGAAATTTGTGACGTACGGATCTTTGTACGAAAATTATTTGATTTTTTTTTTACGCCATAGAAATTGACGTTTTCCACCAAATTCGATTTGAAAGAGACATAAACATCAGTTGTCATCACCGACAGGAACAGAAAAATGAACTTTATCACAATTACGCGTATCCTGTTCCCTTAGATACATTGACTGACAATGTGTTATTTGTATGTTTATGTGCATGTGCGTGTGTCACTATGGGTGAGTCGGTATATTTGTGTCTGTATAAATTATATCCGCTTCTATGTGATAGTGTATGCATATGTGACAGTGTCATACTGAAAACTTCCGCTCCTTAGCGTCGTGTGTATACTCACACACTCGCTATAACACGGGAAACGCATGTAAAATCGGGTACATTTTTGCAAGAAATTGTTCATATCTTCGTGTTGCGTGGGTATTTTCCAAAAGGGCACGCGGATTTCGAAAGTTTATTTCATTATCTTTCGAATGGTATACATTTTATTCAATTAAAATAAAAATCCAGTGATCATTTTTTCTTCAAAGATGTCTAGTCTGGGCAATGTGTCTATGGGAAATGTCAAAAATCGTGGATATTTTGCTGACATTGAACTCTTTGTTTGCATCTGGTGGGCGATTCATAGTTCGCTTTACAAAAAGGCAGACGGCTTCTGAAAGCTTATTTCATTATCTTTCGAATGATATACATTTTATTCAATTAAATAAAAAATCCAGTGATCATTTTTTTCTTAAAGTTTTAGTGCAAATCACGAAAAGCTGACAAAATTGCGTGAGTTACGTCACTAAGGTCACGTGTTCTTGCACTCGTTCGCACACAACGCTATGCGGTGCGAAGCGGGTCACTCAGCCGTATCGTGCTAAACAAACAAACCGGGACATACACACGTTGTTCGCTAAATGAGCGATTTGACTCAAAAGTAATCATTATGTTGCATATGTGTCAGAGCATGAATGTGTGCGTCTCTCTCTCTCTCTCCTAGTGTGCGCGCGCGCGCGCGCGCGCGTGTGTGTGTGTGTGTGTGTGTGTGTGTGTGAGTGTGAGTGAGTGTGTGTGTGTGTGTGTGTGTGTGTGTGTGTGTGCACACGTGTGTGTGTGTATGTGTGCGTGCGTGCACACACACACACACACACACACACACAATATTACGTGTCAATACTTCGTTCAGGCATAGTCTCGGTTCCAGCCCGGGGTTCCAGTCCCTGCGAGTTTTTCTCCCCGAGTATCAGTGCGGGTGCGAACCACCCGCACCATTCTAGAGACTAGTCTGAGTCAAACCAGTTGACTGAGGATAGCAGTTTCCTTATCGGATGGGTTAATCTAAACGTCTGGAAGCCAGACTAGTTTGTACATGAATTTAACTTCGTTCTTGGATATTGAAGTCAACTATGATCTCACCGAAGTTTGTATCAAGATCAGTTTTGTCAGGTGCCAGATTGATTAGATTTAATTAAAAACGCGTGCCAAGCGAGGAAATGAAATCGGACACTCTATTAGCGAACGACGTTAGTAGGAGTGACACTGATATATCTCACCTAGTAAAGAACAAGGGCAACACAGGTGCGTGCCAATTTTGCCATTTTTAAAGCCGCGTTTACACTATGTTCCCGGCGGCCACGGCAACCACGTTTCAGGCCCAGTGGCGTATCTAGCGGGGGGCAAGGGGGGCACGTGCCCGGGGCACGTGCCCCGGGCGCCACTTTCAGGGGGGCGCAAAAAGGCAAAGTTTGAAGAAGACAAGGTAAAAATGAAGAAAAATGGGAGGAAAAAGACATTGAAATATTAATTTCACGAATAACCTTAGAAGCTACCGACAAACAAAAAAGTTGGAAGGGGTGCGATTTCGACATTGGTCACGGCGGAAGCTGCTGGAAGGGGCGCAATTTTAGTGCTTGCTCCCTGTTTCAATTGTTGGAAGGGGCGCAATTTTAGCACTTGCCCCGGGCGCTGCATTAATACGCCACTGTTCAGGCCACCATGGACAAAACGGGATGGACGTGAGACCCGCTACGGATCACCTCCAAGTGCTGTTACGGCCTATAACGTACTGTCGAGTTTCATTGCGTTCCCCTCGTTTTCCTACGGCCTACTCGGTTTCTCATCCTCACCGTGACTACCGTGGCAAATTTTTGACGGTTAAAAAATCTGGCCCGGCATCCACGGCAACACGGACTGTCACGTTTACCCAGCCCGTCCTCCCGCGTGGTCTCACGTCCATCCCGTTTTGTCCACGGTGACCTGAAACGTGGTTGCCGTGGCCGCCGGGAACATAGTGTTATAAACGCAGCATTACTTACGGAGTATCGGGGTCTCGAATTGGTTCCATGACATTTGCTACGGCGACAATTGATTTGATTGCTATTGCATACACTAACACTAACCCCAACCCTAACCCTATCCCAACACCTAACCCTAACCCTATTCTGAACTAGACACAGTGGCGATCCGAAATCTAACTCTTTTATCTTCCCCGGAGCAACAGTCGCCGGAGCAAATGTCGGGTGGTAGTGAAATGATTAGGGAAAACAATGCCTTTAGAACCAAATTGGTTACAGATATACCAAAGATACACCAGCTAAAGTGGATCTCCTGGCTGGAAGGATTTGTCTTGAGTTTATTTACTTAAGGAGAATAAAGCGTGAACATACCAGTAGTTCATTCCTCTCGAGACCCGAGCAAATTAAATCCCATAGAAAGCTTCACAACAGATTTGTCTGTCATAAGGCTTACTGATGGA
This sequence comes from Eucidaris tribuloides, assembly GCA_001188425.1. Classification (NCBI taxonomy): domain Eukaryota; kingdom Metazoa; phylum Echinodermata; class Echinoidea; order Cidaroida; family Cidaridae; genus Eucidaris; species Eucidaris tribuloides. Next base: position 2,157 of record JZLH01S0232633.1, on the reverse strand, counting down.
AGTTATTTTAAAATAAGTCAACAAAATTTTCACAGTAGAATCTCCCTGAAAAGACAGGTATTCAACCAATGCATCATACCTGTCCTCTCTTATGAGGCCGAAACATGGACTACAACTAAACGCCTGGAGCAAAGACAGAGGGTGTCCGAGAGGGTGTCCGAGAAAGAATCATGATGAATTGTGCAATAACAAGAGACACAATGGGAAGCCCCCTACTTTGAACAATTATAAGCGTGAACAATACTCCTTTCTCATGTATTTTTTTTCTTCTTTGAACCTTTTTTTTCCTCACATTTTTATGTGTATTTATGTAATTTTGTATGTGTTTTCCGTGCCAACACTGATCAATGAAATATTTCCGTGTCATTCCTGTAAACAATCAGTCAAAATCAACCAAAAAGCTTTACTGTGTACTTCATGCAATATTTGGATACATATTTCTTGTGCTGGTGTTCCAAAAAGTATTTATGATGATGAATCTGAACATTTTGTAAACTGGCAATGCCCAAAATGCATATTTAACCAATTACCCTTCAGCAATACGAATAGTGATGAATTTCTCTCAAACAATGAAGAGAAGTGTTCAAGTGTTAGCCATTTGCCAATGTCTAGTGACAAACCATGTAAATCAAAAATTTCAGGGAAAGGTATGAAATTTGCACATTTGAATATTGCCAGTCTAATAAAACACTTTGAAGAAATTAAGTTGTTTCTAATAGAAAATGACATTGATGTCCTTGCTCTAAATGAGACAAGACTAGATGAGTCGATTTTTGACTGTGAGTTGCTAATACCTACATACCATGTCATTCGTAAAGATAGAGATAGACATGGTGGTGGTGTCGCCATATACCTGAAAAATACTATAGATTATCAAGTCATTGAGCATGAGTCTTTGTCTCGTTTAGAAGCAATATGCATAAAACTGTGTACCAAAAATTCCAGACCTATATTATTCACAAACTGGTATAGACCTCCAAGTGCTAAAGTAGAAATACTGAATCACTATGAAAAATTTCTTGAATTCGCCGATAGTCTTAATATCAACATTATCATAATGGGTGATGTAAATTGTGACATATCGAGTACTGTTAATAACAACTTGCGTGATAGATATACAAGTTTAAACTCTATTTATTCATTACATCTAGTTAACACAATTGAACCTACCAGAATTACTATAAACTTAAACTATCGGCTGAAGAAATTGCTCCTCCGTTGACATATTTAATAAATCGATCTATTCTTGAAAAAAGAGTACCCTCACAATGGAAAAGGGCAAAAATCATTCCCCTTCACAAGAAAGGCAGTAAAAATTTACCTCAAAATTACCGACCTATATCGTTATTATCTGTTGTTTCAAAAATTCTAAACACAACACAAAAAGTAAGTTCCCCCTAAAATAAGTGTCTGTAATTTCCAAAGCAGGAACTTTGACAAACTAAAATCAGGCACGCATGTTACTGTACTTACTAGCTACCTTTCGTGAGAAATTTAGAGGTAGATATCTCTTCACGCTTCAGTGAGCACGATTTAAAGGCAAAATGGTCACTTTTTAAAGTTCACATGCCTAATTTCATAACTTTGAGTTAACGATACACATACAGATTTAACATTTTTGCCACATCAGGGCATACAAGGTGCTTTTCAGTTACTAGCCGACAAAGTGTATGACTTGTGTGCATATTTTCACAGTTGACTGAGCACACAATAAAAATGGAGAAATTGGGCATGTTAACATCTTTTGAATGTTTACTTTAATTAAATACCACATCAAACATGTTTTGAAATGTATGAATGATTTTCAAAACCATATCCATTATGTCACGGTTGAGTGAACACGGATTAAATACCCAAAATACGATATTTTTAAGTTTATGAAAAATAGTGCATTAATTTTAAGCAGAGAAAAACAGATGAATGATGATATTCACTTTTTTGATAGACCGATGCATGCCTATAGATGATCCTATAACATTTAATTTACGTTTTCACGCTTCACTAAGCACAAAGGTCCAGAAATGCAGTTTACTCCTTATGGCCTAAAATAAACGTTTTTTACTGCAAGTTGCGCACATCATCATCCTTGGGAGGGTTTGCCCGATTCCATTTTGATAAAAACGTTCGATGCGTCACACTTCAATGAACAGACGATAT
>JZLH01S0232616.1:5150-15687 GCA_001188425.1 Eucidaris tribuloides | reverse complement strand
GATTGGGAGAACTCGAAAATGTCTCAAGAAGCAAATGGGTTGAAACATATACCGATGTATACACTAACTGGAGTGTATGTCTTGGCTGGAATGGTTTGTCTGAAACTTGTTTTCTTGGGGAGAAATGAAGTTGATGGACATGGATGTACCAGAACTGAATTAAAATGTGATCCTAATAGACATTGAACCCACACAAAGATGTACAACAAAATTTGCCTGTCACAATGAATACTGATGATGGTTGTTTAAAATGGAGTAAAATTTAAGCACAAAATTTTCACAGCAAGAAATCTTGAATAGTGTACTTCATTTCAGAATAATTTTATCCCTAAATGAGGACGGTTTCCAATCATGACATTTCCCTTTAATACCGAGGACGCAAGATGGCTGAAAAGATGTTAAAGGTAAATGACATGATTGGGGTAGTCCTCAACTTGGGTGAAACTATTCTAGAATCAAGTAAACTGTGCAAGGATTCTACTGTAAAAAATTTGGTAGTCAAAAGTTGACTCGTTCTAAGAAAAACTTCGATCAGTCTGCCTTGTCACAGACAAATCTGTTGTGTAGCAGTCTATGGATTCTATATCTATCTGGCCTCAAGAGAAACAAAATGCTAGTATGTTCATGCTTGATTTGGCTTAAGTAAACAAATTTCAGATAAATCCTTCCAGCCATGAGATACACTCAAGCTGGTGTATCCATTGAATTTCTTTCAACCAGTTTGGTTTGAGAGGCATTTTTTATTTCTCCCAATCATGTCACTGCCCTTTAAACTAATTTTCAAGATATTCAATTACTGCCGGTATGTGCTTTTGTAGACTCACACAAAATGCCCAGTTCGATAAAGTGCAAACTTGCTGATGTAAAATTAATCTTTTAATGAAACAAAATTGACCTGCATAAATGCTTTTAAATTTGCAATAAATCTGTGATGATGATCAGAATTTGTTAATTTCAAATAAATCTAGTTTAATGACTTAACATGGTTGTTGCTGCCATGCGTGAGGGTTTCTGGTTCTGTATTATAATGTGTTGTCTCTTGTTATTGTTTATAGTTGTATATGAAATTGTGTCTTTAATATGTGTACATTTTCTTACCCACTCGATTACCGTTATCATCGTGATCATGTGGTTGATATTTAATTTATTCAAATCAAATCGACTTTAAAAGGATTTATGGTTGAGAATGTTTGAGAGACGGGCTTTTGAAGAAAAAAAATGAGTTGTTTTTCGTTGCGTGATGTATTTGTAGAATATCGTGTATATTTTCATAGAGATTTTATATTAGGTAAAATGAAAGAATTATAAGTTTAAAACAAATTTTGTGGATTTTGTGATAATATATTGAGTGAGTTCGAGAGCATGTATGGCTTAACGATACTACTTGCAACTTTCATGTAAAGACAGGGATTTGAAAAAGAAACAAACAGTAACGAACAAACATGAAGATATATTTAATTTGTTTCTTTTGGGTTCATATCCTTGTTACTTACTCTTAGTTACAGCATGACGATTTTGTTACTAGATTCATATGAAAATTTACTGGAAAAGTGCCTTGTGTTCTCAAAAAATACCACCCCACAATTTTTGTTTATGTGTTTTGAGAGGGAGGGGGATAATATTTTTCCCGGTGATTCTGCAAGTGTGTAATTTTACATGTATCTTGCAGCTAATTGAACGTCTTTGTCCATGTCTAATACTGCAAAGAGTTAAATAGGTTGAAGGTCTGTGTTTAATAACATTTTGTTTATGTTTATATGTAAATATACATTTTTGGAATCGGTTGGCTGTAAAAGATAACACTTACGCATTACTTGATATCAGACCTATCGTTTTCTATTCATAGATAAACCTTATTTCCTGGTATTCTCTAGTACAATGTAATAATCTTGTGCCATACTGCACATCCTCGGTATTCTGCCTAGAATTTGTACAAATATTTTATAAACAATGTGGTGTCCAGGTGGGTGAACTAATGAATTAACAAGAGTAATATTAATTTAAAGTGACATTTGAATCATAGAGAAGTTGAATAATTGGGTAGGAGAATATCTGTTCTCTTAAAAACGCCTCAATCCTTTCTAAAACAGGTTGATACTTTAAAACCGAAGTAACTATGATTTATGATTTTAAATCCCCCTGTAAGTGGTCTGGAGCCAAGAGAAGAAGTCTTCTGTTTCGTTTATGTAAATAATGTATCCCGACCTCTTTCAGTTTCGTAAATTAAAAGAAATTGCAGACAAGTTTATGGCGATAATGGTAAAGTCCCATAATAATGCGTTTAAAAAGTTGTAATAGTTCTCGTATTTAATTGCGACTTTGAACATTGTTAGAAGTGTTGACGTAGATGGCGCAGATACGAGTGCCGCTAGTTAATAGCTGAAACGTTTGTGAAACGCGACATAAAGTTCCTACCTAACATTGCCGAACTTTCTACTAACTACCGAAGATACAATTGTATATTTTTGCATGTTTTATCTCTCCTGCGTACATAAATTACTGTTAAAATTTATTTATAGTATTATTTTGGGGGATATTGATTATGTTATAACATGATTAGCATATTTTTATGTCTCAATAGTTTCTTGAAACTTACACTGGGTGATTAGAAGATAAATGATTTGAGTTTACGATCTTACTTTTATTTTATTTATTTTTGTCTTGTGCTCGCCCTACTGCAATAAATCGTATATAGAACATTTATCAAACTGATGCTTATATTCCATAAAATGATACCAAATCATTGATTTTGAGTAGGCGTTTTGATTCTAGGGCCATTTTTCGGAGGCAATGCCAATTTCCCAAATTAGCCAATTCTCAACAGCGGCGGTCATCGAAACGACGCGGTGATTTCTGGCATCTCAGCTTACCTTACGGACAACCGCAATGACAAAAGAGCTGGACTTGCCCTCGCTTTCTTAAGGAAGGAACGAATGCGAAGCTATGTCTCCATTGTCATTGCGGTTTGTCCGGTATGCAAGTGGACGCAGAATATCTCGGCTTCCGATGACCGCCGCTGTAAAAATGAAATTTGGGAAATTGCATTTGCCTCCGAAAAATGGCCCTAGAATCAAACGGCCATTACACAAAATCGATGATTTGGTATCATTTTACTTGGAAAAAGAATGTTTAACAACGAAATAAAAAATTAATGACATTTTTGCCGATTAATGGTGAAGAAATTAGCGGATCGTTACTCGTAGCATTTCATTGCGCCACTGTATTTATAATTTGTTTAGGCCATTATATGCTACTGTATAGGTGTTTCCTCCAAAATGATAGTTGCAAACTTGCCGGAAGATATATCTCAACATGTGGTTATAAAACATTATGTCGACTTTTTCATTTTCTCTCACGAGAGTATGGCATATAATTAATTATTTCATAAACACACAATGTACATGTGGATATCCCACGGCAGTATATCCCAATTAGTTGAAGTTACACACAACCCAACACAATATGGAGCAGAACCCAATTTAGTGAGAACAGTTTCAGGTATCAGGAGGTAATAAAAGGTGCGAATAGGTACTAATGCAATTTCAAAAGGCTATATTTCTTTCATTTTTCAATATTTACATACATAACAAACAACAACAATCATTAGTTCTTGAGCCACTACATATTGCTTGTCGACTCATAAATTTTTTACCACAAGTTTGTTATATGGATCGAAAACCACAGACTGTACCGTCGTCTCTCTCACATAACGTATAAACGAACAAACATACGAAATCTAGAAGGAGTACGTACAGTTTATAGTATTAATTATCTGACTATGTCAGTTTTTGCGTTATACAATAACAAATTAACAAAAGTGAGGGCATACCATTAAAATAATTCGAGTCATATTCCTATAGTCAGTCTTCAACTTTTATGTAAATAACAATTCTTGATTAGTTTCTTAGATGCTTTTGTATTCATAGCAGTCATTTTCATATCATTCCATATGATATGAGGTGACAATAAATCGTAATTGTCAACGAATAGAATTATGCGAGATTTTTCAAAGATTTACATATCTGCAGTGGAATAATTCTTGCGTGTATTTCAAAAATGAATCAAAATGACCAAGCACATATTCTCAGCCGGTAACATTCATTGATTTAGCGATTCGACTGCCATCGACTAACAAATGCTTGTTTTAAAGAACAAAGAAACGAATACTCTCTAAGCATTGACACGCTAAAGCAATTCACTCAACATTTTGAATCAGTATGATTAAATGTGTTATCGGTTCTATTATACGATATATTATCATAATGTTCGATATATATAAAGTATTCAAGATGAAAAACTATTATGGGACGGTACATTACTATCATGAGCATGATGAGCAGCTACCACACACAAATATTATAATTAACACTGTAGATATCGAATTATGTTTAGAATTCGAAATACATTTAAATAAATATATAAGCAGTAAAAGACGTTTTTATTAGTGGTTTGTTGAGCAAGGGTCATATAAGGTAGTAAAATCGAAATCACAACGATCGTAAAATGTCTCAACGAAGATTGCCAATTTATTCTTTACATCGGGAAAGATGTCTGCATAATTACATTGTTGTCAGAAGAATATATAGCGCTTATTGAGAAAAACATAAAAATATGACTATTATTGATGCATGTTATCTCTTTTTCTTGCAAAATGTTAAAATTTAAACGAGCTAATTCAAGCATAACTAATAAATAACTTCCAAAGATTAAAAGTCGAAAGAACTACTATAAATTATAAGATTCTATTCTCGATAGTCTAGCGACACACTAATATCACCTCATTCAAACATAAACCACGCACACACACACACACACACACCACACAAGAACACACAGACACACAACGAACAACATCACCATCGCAAAAACACACAACATCAACCACACAAATACAATTGTCACATCACTTCCACACAAACACACACGAAACACACACAACTTCAGACGTACAAACAATAACAGACATTACGCCAAACACACATACACAATACGCATAGACGAAGTATATCCCACGTGGGGGCAATTGTAGGTAGACTTATGTCGCGTTCACTAAACGTGTAGCTACGGTTGCAGGGCGTGATGTACCATAGGGGCACGCCCCCCCACAAAGGTCTCACTTATGTGCTACTCCCTCCGCCACCAAAATTATTAAGCGTAAACGCATACAAAAACACATAAAAAAAAAACAATCTAACAAGGGGATGTTCAAAGTCGCCAATAAAACCAGAACTAATTACAACTTGTTTAACGCGATTTTATGGGACTTTTACCATTATCGCGATAAACTTGTCTGCAATTTCTTTAATTTACGAACTGAAGAACGCGCGGAGATACATTCATTTACAATAAACGAACAGAAGACTTCTTCTCTGGCTCCAGAACCACTTCAGGGGGATTTAAAATCAGAAATCATAGTTACTTCGCGTTTTAAAGTATCAACCTGGTTTTAGAAAGGATTGAGCGTTTTTAGCGAGAACAGATTATTCTCCTACCCAATTATTCAAGTTTCTCTGTATGTGTTAAACTCTGCAGCAAATAGATTTCGATCGTGACTTATAATTTATATTTATGTACGTCTTTGTATAAAGATTCATTAATGATATCTAGCTCCCAACCTACTTCGCCACCCACCCCCCCTACCTTGATTGCGAGTTTATTAGACGTAATAGTGTTGTCACAAATTTCGTAAGCGCAAGAAATTAATACTGACCTGGGGTGGAGAACAAAAAAATCGCACAACGCACCCCCCCCCACCTAATATAGCATTTCCACAGAAATTAGTTCTATAAATTTTTTACCTTCCCTTTATCGGGTCTACCGCCTAGTACATTTAATCGATATATGTACATCTTACAATCGAGCCCGTTGCTACTAAAGAACTGCAATCGTATCACAGGAAAATTATACGCAGTGTTTTAGTTTCTATCTCCCTACGATGAATGTACGAATTTCGCAGATTTCCGGGATGGACGACTTAGAAACCTACACGAGGGATCCGCAGCCTTCTGCGATTTTGTTTAGTGGAAATTTGACAAAATGTTTAAAAATCGTAAGCCCGTAGCCCGTAACTTGATCGTAAGATTGATATTGTAACTGATGAATCAGAACGCTAATATCGGATGGTGACGCAAAATTGCTCGTTATTCATAATTATCAGGTCGGGGGACAGTCGAACATGAGGAATCCTACACAAACCATATTTGCCAGCCAAAAACTCGATTTCACAAACAATATGTAAATTCGCCAAACAAGTTCTGACAAGTATATTTACATTAAAGCATAATACAAAATGTTATTAAACGACGACCGGGGTCAGACCGTAGTTGAGGACTCTTTGCATATAGGCTCCACGGACCCGAAACCATATTTTGATGCAACGCACCAAGAAACGAATTTCTATTTACGTAACTGCCCTGAACATACAATGTAATATATCTCAACACACTCAAACAATTTTTGTACCAAATGAGTGCACGCGGGTAGCGGGGCGAACAAAGGTAGTGTAGGGTCCCGGGCGCCGTCCAAAACCATATCTTTGCCAGCCTACACTAATATTTATAACTAACCATCAGTATATAACAAAATTATGACGCAGCCAAACAATTTGTTGACATGCGGGGGTGGTGGGGGGTAGTTTTGGTTGAGAACACAGGCCTTTTCCAGTAAATTATTCATGCATGACCACTCTCCACATAGTTAACAAAGATCCGCTACAAATATGCTTTTGATAAAATAAAACCACATTTCATCAGCCAGAGATCACGAGTTTATTGATTAAAAGGATATGAACACCACCAGATATGCAACAAAAATTCTGAATATATCTTCAATGGTGTTGTTCGACATTTTTACGGTTTGGTGTTGCTTTTCTCTTCCTCACAATCCCTGTCTTAACAGAATACACAGGTTCGCCAGGAGTAGTATCGTGGGTAAAGCATGCCACTCACCACTCGCTCTCGACACACTCCCAATGGTTATTTTCGCTCACACCAAAATCTCGACAAAATGCTCTGATATTGAACAATTCGCACAAGGCTGTGCGTGAATTTTATAATACTTTCCAGTTCATTTACTTACCGTAATATTCGAAAAATATAGAACAACAGTCTGCTACATGCAAAGTTTGTACCAGACGAACACGGTAAAATTTTATATATCTCTACGAATATATCATATGCTACACGACTATATGGGGACGAGAAAACCAAACTCGCAATATTTGTGTTCGCTTCAGAAACCTTCGACCGCCGTTACTGTTCACGAGCATCATCGAATGCAAATTCTTTCATGACTCACAAAGGTACACTATTTCGCTAGTATTTAACAGTCGATTTATTTGAATAAATAAATATCAACCACATGAATCACGATGATAAACGGTAATCGAAGGGCCCTCTGAGGCTTTACGAAGATCGACACTGATCGGTAAATGACAAATTGCACTGACACATACTCTAAAGACACAATTTCAAGTCCACCTTAGCAATTACTACTAACACTTAGAGATAACAAGGAGCACATCATTCAACAGATACAGTTTTACAAATTTACCATAAGCACAAGCACGAATGTGATACAGAAACTCCATCTCTAAGGAACAGCATGCGCCAACCAGACATATCATCACTTGGCTATGAGGGAGTCATATCAGAGAAATGATCACGCAATTGTGAAACCATTTGTATTTATCATGTGGAATTCGATATAACACAATTCTACAATATGATCATCCATCAACTAATCGGATTACTCAATGATACATTGTCGCACACAATTTTAACACAAGACAGCATCTTTCATGAGGGTGCGATTCTGCTCGTCGATGGTCAATTTTACCTATGCATTACTCAGATATGTTTTATAAAACGATATAATTCTTACGACTCAGACAGAGTTTGCTTACTGACTTGCTTTATAAATGGTCGTACAACACACTGTGTCACGCAAACAAAATCGTTTAGAGCGTTACGACCACGGCCATTATTCTTTTGTTGAGGGTGCTAGCAAGCAGCAGCCATAGCCTGAAAGTCCGTTAAGTTGAAAATATCTTGACAAAACTGTACACGAGTTCCACATTATACTATAGTCACCGTACGGAAGATCGTACGGATTGGACACATCGATGACTGTACCTTACAGTGGATTCTCGGGAGAAATATATAGTATATGTAAGCCAAATTGCACTATACACACCCTAATATATAGGAGAGGGCCAAAGAATATGTGATACGAAGAGGAGTTAAGTTTACACATCATGCGAATAACATGGAGCTGAGTGGGTCATATCTCGTGACGATTGGTCGTCATGAAAGCAAGGTATAGCGCTATGATGCTTGCCATAAGATATTAGTTTGATACGTTGTACAGATACACAGATGTGCAAGCAGGCTAAGGAGATTGCAGGGCAACTGCAATGATAATCGCCACAGATTCTTACGAAGACTATAGTACTACAGTGATTATTAGATCTTTGTTCATAGCTTCTATGCACGAGGCCACTGTCGAAATCTAAGGTCTCAGATATACAATAAGAATCCTCGCCACGTTACTCGTAGACGTAATAATTTACACAACGTACACGAACAAACAGATTTGTCCGTATGAGTCGACGATAGGAGCCCATCATGTAGAGGCTCGACCAAACTACGTTGACAGTTTTTACTCTCTCGCAGTTAGCTAAAGCAAGGCGACGGAACGTAATCTTTGTTGGTGGCCAAAGCCCAAAAGAAAGGGCACTTATGTATCAAAAAGGGGCATTGGGAGGCAGGCGACATATAGATTAGCCAGAATGCAGATCATACGATTTTTTCAGTTAATATAGCTAAATTTTTTTTTTACGCCGCAGCTAGATATCACTGTAATGTCGTCTCAGACATACTTAGTTTGTGACTTGATATATCACGGCGTATTATAGAAATTAGTTCTCACCCAAGTTGAGGACTACCCCATCACTTCATTTATCTTTTAAAACTAAACTAAGTACTCATTTATATCTAAGCCTCCCTCGATGCGCGACGGTGTTTGCGGAATACACTCGTTAAAAATTGCTTTGCGGTACTTTCTGGCGTGCTTAATTAACAATAAGAATGTTTCATTAAAATAGTCTGGATGCAAACTTTTTGAAGATGAATGTATTTGTTAAAACCTAGATGCCATGCATACACATCTTTTATAACTTGTACTCGTCGAATTAAACTAGCTTAACTTCTCGGAAAATGAGAAGTACAATTCAGATTCTTGCGCGACGTTGTTGGAAATTTGAAATTTAGTTGATAAAATCTTTTTGGTCTATTCTGGAGTAATTACAAGTCGTACTGCTAAAAAGATGAACAATCTTCTAGATCAAACATATCCATAGATTCATAGATCAAATACTTTTTAGGGCTAGTAGGTGCCATGATAAAAACACGTAGTATCGTTGAATGAACAATAATAGGATGGAAATTCTCAAAACAATACCCATCTGCCACGATATACGGATCTACTATATTAAACTTATTGTGCTAACATTACACAGTTAAAAAAACCTGAGCGAATGATTCCCATGCTACCGATCTATTGATGAGGTCTAAAAACGAGCCCTGACAAAATGTATCTTCAAAATGAATTATTTAGTGCTTTAAAAAGCTGAAATCTAAGTTACCAGATTCAACTTGCCATTTCCTCCCATAGACTTCACTGTGTGTACACTAGAGTAAAAAACTCGCCCGAGTTTTAATTGTTTATTCAGATATAAATTGCCATTCGCAGCTGATATAAACTTTCCAAACCTTTTGTATTCGTAGGGGGTTATTGTCCATTATGAACACTACTATGATAGCTCAATATCAAAGTTTGACATATTTTATTTTTTAAATGAAGTCTCCACAATGTGACCTACTACTTAATGATTATTGCCAGTCACTGCTGTACATTGTAGGAACAGCGGGCGTCGATCCATTTTTGATTGGATGGCAAAGTAAGAAATATTTCAAAACATGCTTGACGCACTCGCGCGCCAAGTGTACTAGATATGGAACTTGCGCGCGAAGCGGCCGAGAAAAAAAGAGGAAAATTGTTACTTTAGTAGTATTTCATATTAAATTTACTGTTTTGTGTGTCGTGCAACACTTTTAGACGTTTCCTTACATTACGTTTCATATTTTTACAATGTCAAATGTTTGGGGGAAATCGAGTGTTTTCCCCCGAATTTCATTAGTGGCGACCACCCCGCTTACCACCCGAGGCATCGAACGCCCTGTTTAGAATAACGCCCAAAATTCCTGTTACAGAAAGGGCATTCTCACATGATTTTCTTTGATTTGAAGAGAATAAAAGGCAACCGTGGGATAGATTCTCTCATCGAGAACACATTTTCATCCTTGAAAAGCACAAAAAATGTTATCAAGATAAAACAAAGCCGGATAAAAGATGGGAGAGGGAATTTTCCACCCCGAGTGTGGAAAATTTGTGCTTACAAGTATTACTCCATTTTAAACACACCGCTGGTTACCAAAAGTTAAGAGACGCACCCTACACATGACCCCAGTTTATTCAG
>JZLH01S0232606.1:12235-22341 GCA_001188425.1 Eucidaris tribuloides | reverse complement strand
CCCCCCAAAATATACTACATTCTATGAGAATGTACAGTGTACAGTCACAATCTGTTTTTATCATTTTCTGTTGTTTTGCCAACAATTTGCTTGATAAAATCCAGAATAAATTCTGAAGTGGTGTGTTATGCATGATACAGGGGTGTATTTGCATGGCCAATATTAGTGACGGCTGATATCATTGACTGCGCACATCAGTGTTGAACTGTGGAAACAGAGCCACAGAAGAAATTAACATTTTCTTTTGGGGGGCTACTTTTCATGTTTTGGTACTTTCCAGATATTCTTTTGTATTGAACCCGTAATTTACAGGGGCTCTTTTGGCCATTTCGGACAAAAAATTGCCCCGCACCCCAAGTATTTAATTCCCTGAACAGAGCAGTCCTTTTCAACTGGGGTCAGGGTGAATATACTCTGCACGGTAAGATGCTACAGTGTATCTGATGACAATTTTTCACTCAACAGTTGCTGAGATAAAACTCAAGAAGAGTTAATTAATACCTGTTGTATGGGGGGGGGGGGCGGTGTAATGGCTTTATGCTTTCTTGCTCGCCGAAGTCCAAGTCAAGGTAAATTTATACATAGTAGTGTTCTTGCCTGAAGTAGGTACATACTAGGGCTGAGTCATGACGGTCGTTTGTATGCCCGTCAGAGGGTGTAAACGTTTACAAATTTCCATGTACATTTACATAATTTTACCCTTTTTTATTCTAAACCAAGACATTCAAAATCAAACTCAACAAATTATTTTTGCGTACAGAACATAAAATTAGCGCGCCGCTAATAATGTCCGACCCTAAAAAACGAACTCCCAACAATCCTTTTTAGCGTAATAGAAAACTTATATGCGCTAATAGTGTCTGACCCTAAAAAAATGAACTCCCAACGATCCTCTTTAGCGTAATACGGAACTTAAATATAAGCTCTTATAATTTCTGATCCTAAAAACCGAACTCCCAAGTCCCGACGATCCTTTTTAGCATAATACAGAATAGGGCTGGCCGATGTTTGGATAATATCGAAATTAGACAATGTTGAAAACATATCGAATACACGATAATGATCTCATCATTATTTCAATTTTCAAAATATCACCAGAGCCACAATATGACCCAAAATACCATCGATTATGAAAACCTAATGGGGTAAATGCATGCACTGCAGTGAGAGGGACCAAGAATTCCCCATACTCTGCACACGAGAGATAAAATCAGGGAGGTAGGAGTAACAAGAGAGACCTCCATCAGTCCATACTGTTCAGCAATCAAACTTGTGGTAGTGCATGAGCAGTAGTGCGTTTAATATTTTGTCTACAAATCTGTCAACACCCTTCCAACCAAAAATGCCATTTACAAACAGTTGGCACCACAAATCTCCAGATCTAGTTACAAGAGGGTCTACAGAAAGCAAATGTTTTGACCACATTTTGATAACAGTCCTAAAGAGTGTACTGTCAATGTACACATAAGTGTAAAATAGATTTATCTTGTTCATCACAAATCTGTTTTTCAACTCAGGCGATAAATTGTGTTATCGACGATGTTTTTGCCACGATAATCGAATGAGGTTTAGATCAAATTTTGCCACCTCTAATACGGAACTTAATATTAGCGCTTATAATGTCGGACCCTAAAAAACGAACTCCCGACCATCCATTTTAGTCTAATACGGAACTGTATATAATAGCACTAATAATTTCTGACCCTAAAAAACGAACTCTCGACAATCCTTTTTAGCTTAATACAGAACTGTATATAATAGCACTAATAATTTCTGACTCTAAAAAACAAACTCTCGACGATCCTTTTTAGCTTAATACAGAACTGTATATAATAGCACTAATAATTTCTGACCTTAAAAAACGAACTCCCAACGATCCTTTTTAGTTTTAATACAGAACTTAAAGCACAAGTTTAGTTTTGATGATTTTTTTTTATTTGAAAGCTTTATGCCCACACCGATACAAACAGATTCTGAATGTCTTTTGGTTTTTTTTTTATTAATGTAAAATCTTGGGGGGGGGGGAGGAAACCCCCGACATTTTTCATTCTGTTATTGGTGTGATATGACCTTTGAGCATAAAGCTTTCAAATAAAAAAAATTGCCAAATCTAAACTTGCGCTTTAATATTAGCGCTAATAATTTGTTACCCTAAAAAATGAACTCCCGACGATCCTTTTTAGCATAATATGGAACTTGATATTAGCGCTAATAATTTCTGCCCTAAAAAAGGAACTCCCGACGATCCTTTTTACCTTAATACGGAACTTGATATTAGCACTAATAATATCTGACCCTAAAAAGACGAACTCCACACGATCCTTTTTAGCGTAATACGGAACTTAATATTAATGCCAATAATGTCCGACCTTAAAAAAACGAACTCCTGATGATCCTCTTTAGTGTAATATTAATGCCAATAATGTCCGACCTTAAAAAAACGAACTCCTGATGATCCTCTTTAGTGTAATACAGAACTTGATATTAGCGCTTTAATGTCTGGCCCTAAAAAAACTCCTGACAACTCTTTTTAGCATCGACTTGCCAACTTGACAAAATCATTTAAACTGTGAATGCCCGTTTACAAGCACCATTTACACGGAAATTTTATTAAATGGGATGACTAAGCCCTAGTAAATACTGTACTCTATGCCCAATAACTTGTCCCTTTAAATCAAAACACCATGACATATAATACCGACCACACTACATTCGTATTCAAACCAGGTGACTTTGTTCCAGCAAAAAATCTCTGCATTTGAAAACAAATATTATCGCAGGATTTTGAGTCTTCTGGGTGGAGTGGTGAACAAATGAAGACATCAGGAATGAGCTTAACTCTTAACGTGCCAGCTCTAAGGACGTTTCATTCTTGTGCGGTGCTCATTTGCGACTTTGGCACTTCAGAATTAATTGCACCCAGTGACTGGCTTCTTCAGACAGTATAAATCTACATGTATCTTGAGACATGAATGGATGAAAAAGAGAGTCCTTGGGGTATATATTCCTGGGTACCCAGTCTAGCAGATAAAGGCCAAGAATTTGTAGATCTACATGAAGATTGGACAGAAGAGTGAGAGAGGCATTTGGAACTATGCTGTAATAAGGGAAGCTGCACTCTGAATAGAGTAGATCTAGACTATCATATGCTGTGATTACGAAAACAATGTCAGTTCTCACCTAAATTCTTGCAATATCGTTACTTCAATCAAATCTATCCTTCTCATTTAACATTGGGACTAACTTACACTGGAAATAAACCAAGTGCGCTTGGCTTAAATGGGCTATTGTTGTGTAACATTAGTATGTTTGTAGTAATAGTGGCAGAGGTATTGAACAATGGATGCATCAATGACTTTGTTATTGTGATCAAAAATAGATAGATTGGAACTTGCACACACAATCATAGCCAGAGTCAGTCACTCACAGAATCATTCATACAGTCACAGACGTAGCTGGTCTAACTGTCTCACGCACTCACAGGATCAGGAGTGGTGGCTCGACTCCGTCAGTCCGTGTACAGTTGTTATACAAGGCCAAAACTTGTGTTTTGAATAGATATATGAAATATTTTTAGCTTTAATAAATAAATCCACATGATTTCTCCAGTTCAGGTATGAAAGTTTGGTTCAAAATCAAAACAGTCTCGTTTCTAAAATAAAAAAAAATCTATTATCCGTCTTTTTAGAGAAAAGAAAGTTTAGCCGCTAATTATCCTGCTTTAGCGGAGAGCTATACCGTAAGACACCGAAAGATGTAAATAGAAACAGCCCATTGCAGTATACTTATTGTTGGCGGTATTTGTGCCGGTGAAAAACCGGAAATCAACAAAACCACGCGATCGGAATATATGACCCCTGGCTGCCGGCTGCAGCCCACATGTTTGATTGAGCATAAATTTGACTTCGGTCATCCCACAAAACTTGCAGCAATCCAGGACCAGGTCAACGGACTCTGAAACGCACCGCTCTCCGCTATTACTAGTCAGTTAAATTTTATCCGGATAAATATGGTATGCTCAATAGAAACACACTGAATGTCACTTGTCAGCAGTGCCAGTGAGCAGGTTCGACATGTTCGATTCCATGAGGAATGAATGTCAACTGAATGCAATGACAATGAACACGATGAACATGATGAATGAATCAGACTAAAAATGGATTTAACAAATCTCTGTCTGACTGTTCCATTCACTTCGTTTACTCTACATTCAGATAAGTTGGGACTGTTATCATACACATGCTGACATTACCGGTACATTGTTACAGCAAAATTTCAAATATGATTTAGTTAGATCTGTTACTTACAACTCAACAATACCGTTCAGTTCATCTAACTTATAGCTGGTCCGCGGAATATCAATATACACAATGCACTTGCATGGCTAGCTAGCTAGCTAGCTGCTTGCACTTTTCAACTGATCTCTGCACGCGTGCCATGCACGCAATCGACTCCAAACCACCTCAACACGTATTGCAAAAAATATCGCGCGCAACTGTCGATCCACATCAGTCTACTGCATGCCATTATTGTACGTCGTAATGTGGACGGACGACCGAGAGCGCATAGCAGAGCGCTACTATACTGGGATGAGCTAAAGTAGAAGTCGGGGCGCGGGCGTGATTAACTTCAACTTGACGTAATTAATATGGAGCGCTGACTTAAGGGTATTGGCTAACATTTACCACAGTTAAAAAAATCTGAGCCACATGATTCCCCATGCTACCAGTGTCTTTGATGAGGTCTAAAAATGAAGCCCTGAAAAAATTGTATTTCAAAATTAATCGTAAGTTGACCAGATTCACTTGCCCATTTCCTCTCATAGACTTTGTAGCCTACACCTAGGCTATTAAAACTCCGCTGAGTTTTAATTGTTTATTCATGCATAACTTGCCATTGGCAGTGTAACTTTCCAAACTTTTGTATTCTAGGGTGTTTATTTGTCCATTTGAACACTACAATGTAGCTCAAATATCAAAGTTTGACAATTTTTTTAAATTGAAGCTCCACAATGTTAGCCTTTCACTTTAACTAGAGGTTGTAATAAGCGATTTGGGTGTATTATACCATATAATTTTTTTGTCATAAATACGAGCTATAGAGGTTCTAAGCAGGAAATGTGTATGTGTTATAAATATGAGCTAAAGTACAGGTTGTATGAGCAGAGTAGAGTATGTGTGTTATAACAGAGTGTCATAAATACGAGCTAAAGTAAAGTATAGAGGTTGTATCCATTGAGCGAAAGTAAGGTATGTGTGACTGTGTGTTAACTTTAAAGCCCAAGTTTAGTTTTGGGGAAAGTTTTTTTTTATTTGAAAGCTTTATGCCCAAAGGTCATATCACACCAATAACAGATTCTGAATATCTTTCTTTTTTTCTAAATTAATTAATGAATGAACGGAACAAATAAAGTTGTGTCTTCTGATGAGGACATAGCTAATGAACTTAATAATTATTTTGTTTCTATTAGATCAACATTATAGCAAAGAAAATTCCAACTGTTAATCTGGATTTTGAAAACTATTTAGATCAAAGAAATGAACAATCGTTCTTTTGGAAACCCATAACAGAAAAGGAAGTTTATGATAATCTAAATGCTCTTGATACTAAGAAATCCCATGGATATGATAAATTACCAGTACGATTGATTAAGGTTGTAATACCCTATATTGTTGCGCCACTGACCTATATATTCAATTTATCATTAGAAAGGGGAAAGTTTCCAGATACATTAAAAATAGCAAAAGTGACTCCTTTGTACAAAAAAAGACCAAAGACGGATCCTGGAAATTGCAGACCTATTTCTGTTCTTCCTGTCATTGCAAAAGTCTTTGAGAAATTAGCTAATGCTCGTCTAATAAATTTTTTAGAATCTAACAAAATTTTGTGCGAACATCAGTACGGTTTTCGCAAGAAATACAGTACAAAGTTATCATTGATAAACCTTGTAGATACACTATTAAAATCAATGGATAAAGGTAAACCGACGCTAGGTGTTTTTATAGACTTTAAGAAAGCATTCGATACTATATTGATCATGAAATACTTTTAAGAAAACTCAAATATTATGACATACGAGGCATCGTCTTACAATGGTTTCAAAGTTACCTTTCAAATCGATCGCAAGTGTTATGCTACAAGGAAATAATATCAAATAGGGAAAAGATAACAATTATGGTGTCCCTCAAGGTTCTGTCCTTGGGCCCACTTTGTTTTTATTATACATCAACGATTTGCCATCTTCCACTAAATATTTTCAATTTAGATTATTTGCTGATGATTCAAATATATTTCATAAACTTTTGATGAAAAACGGAAAAGTAATAAATATGAATGAAGTAAGTCTTAAATTGTATGGAAGTTCAAAAATGGTGTTTTGTTAATATGTTGACAATAAACTTAATGAAAACAAATTATGCTCATTAAGGGACAGAGGCAATTATGTGGAATTAGGGGTGTCTTAAAAATCTATGATACAATACAATACAATACAATATTGACATTTATATAGCGCTCTTACTATGATTAAACATGTATCACAGCGCTTTACAACTAAGTAGAATAATTAACTTATTAAACGAGTAAACAAACAATTTAATACAATAATTAACTAATATAAGTAAACAAACAATTCATACAACATTTAACTAATTAATTAAGTAGACAAACAAAAAAAAATACAGTGATAGATAGAGTTAGTGTAGCATCTTTCGTAGGAGTTCAAATTGATGAATCCTTGATGTGGAGAGAGCAAATTCAAAATGTTAATAAGTGTATTTGGAAGCCTTGGACTGCTATGTAAGTTGAGACACTATGTACCTCAAAAAATTCTCATGCTCTTGTATAAATGTTTTATTCAGCCATATACTTTATGGTACTGAAGTTTGGGGAAGTTGTTATAAAAGTTATTTAAATTGCATACTTTTGGCACAGAAAATAGCCATGCGTGTGATCACATTTTCCCCATTTAGAACGAACCCAAAAGAACTGTTTGTACGACTACACAGATGTGCATAATCTATCTAAGCATTCAGTATCAACATTTGTATGACCTGCAGAGAGGACATTTACCACACTTATTTTGATCTAATGAATCACATGTATAGAACAAGAGGGAGAGATCATTCAATGATACGCCTACCTAAATGTAGTACGGCGCATGGGACCTTTTCAATTTCTTTCATTGGAGCAAAGCTTTGGAATAATTTGCCCATAGATATAAGGGAAGAAAAAACAAGATCTTCATTTCGTAAAACCCTCAGAATTAAACTCTAAAGCAGCAATGAACCATAAGGATTAAATACTGTTATACGACGTTAATTCAAAATAATTGTTCCTGTTTAATGGTTGGATTTAAATACATGTGTACTTTAATATGACTTTCTATACAGATTTAGGAACTCGGAGAACCAATCCCGACTAGCACTCGTGCTAACTTTTGGTTTTCCATTAAACAACATTTTTAAAGTTTAAAATACACTATTGGAATTCTATAAAGGCATCAGGTAATGTTATACTTAATGTAATGTAATGTAACTTAAAGGAATTCATTCATATTTGCGTATAAATAAGTTATAGATAATATACAGCTTTGATATAACACACGGTATGACATACTACGGAGATTTTCTTTTCTCTGTAACTCATATATTGGATATGTATATGACATCGACTGTTTATTTTTTTGTAATACTATGTTATCCACTTGAATGTGCATGTACATTTGTAATTTTGTGTCATGTTGTTAATAAATTCAATTCAGTTCATAATGAAAAATCTCGGGGGGGGGGGGGTTAATGACTTTATGACTTTTGGGCATAAAGCTTTAAAAAAAAAATCCCCAAAACTAAACTTGGGCTTTAACACAGAGTGTCATAAATACGAGCTAAAGTAGAGGTTGCGCGAGCAAAAGTAGGGTGTGTGTGTTATAACAGAGTTTCATAAATACGAGCTGAAGTAGAGTATGAACGAAAGTAGGGTATCAGTGTGTCCTAAATTCTAGATAAAGTAGAGGTGGTATGAGCGAGAGTAGGGTGTGTGTGTTGAGTGTCATAAATACAAGCTACATTAGAGGTTGTATGAGCGAAAGTAGGGTCAGTGTGTCATAAATTCGAGCTAAAGTAGAGGTCTGTATGAGCAAAAGTGTATGTTATAATAGAGTGTCAAAAATTCGCACTGCTTCTCAGAGGGAGAAAAAGTCGCAGGGTCTGGGACCGAGACTAATACAACCTCTACTTTAGCTCGAATTTATGACACTTTGGTATGATATAATTATGCAAACCCTACTATAGATTGCTTATTACAACCTCTAGTTAATTCAGCGCTCCATACTATTCACTATTACGTCACGTTGAAGTTAAAGGCAAATGACATGATTGGGGGTAGACTTCAACTTGGGCTGAAACTGCTCTAGAATCAAGTAAACTATGCAAGGATTCTCCTGTGGAAATCTTGTAGTCAAACGTTGACTCATTCTAAAATAAACAATGTCAATGTCACTTGTAGTACGGAAACCTGCTGTGTGGCTCTCTATGGGGCTTATTTTTATCGTCCCCGGATAAAATTAAGATACTCCTATGTTTATGCTTGATTCTCCTTAAGTAAACAAATTACAGACAAATCCTCCCAGGTGGGAGATCCACTCCTGCTAGTGTATAGTTGGTATATATTTCAACTCATTTGGTTCTTGAGGCATTTTCAAGTGTTCCCAATCATGTCACTAACCTTTAACCTGGCTCCCGTCCTCTACTTCCCCGGGGGGGGTCGCTCTCCAGACGGCCTGTATCCCACCCGTGTCCAACAACCTCAGAAATGCACCCTAAACGGCGTAACCTACATTATCAAATTTGTGACCCTAAATGGCGTAATGCATGAGAAAAGCTACCCTAAACGGCGTGACTCCCATGAAATCCACTCATTCTGATACCCTAAGTGGCGTGAACTGGAAATCCACAAATTTAATATCCTAAGTGGCGTAAACAGTGAAATCAACTAATTTAATCGCCTACCCAACCTGTCTTTCTCATCTAAAACGTTATTGCTAAATTGCGCCAAAACCCGAAAAAGTTCAATCAATAATTCATCATATAATTTTCGCTTATTAAAAAACGTTATTTTGGAGAATGTTAATAGATGTAGATCTACCTCAGAATTTCTTGCACCCTAAATGGCGTAAGTCTACAAAACCAAATTAGTAAACCCTAAATGGTCATGACATGTGAGAAAAGGCTAGCCCTAACCGGCGATTCGCTAGCGGATTTGAGTTGAAAAAGCTACGCCTTTTTCCGCAAATAGACGTCGCGACGTCCGAAGGCTGGAAAAGACCCTGTTACGACGGCTTTTTTCTGACGCGGGTGGTAGGCAGTGCCGTGTGGAGACGACCGCCCCCTCCCCGGTCTACTTCAGCGCATCGTTTGCTAGACCACATTTACCCCTAATCTCCAACGTAATCTGGCTTCCAGACGCAAGAACTTAGGTATTTCCTAGAGAAATTAGGCCTACTCATAGAGTTGGATTATAATCGAACTCTATGGGCCTACTATCATCAGTTAACTGTCTTGAACTAAACTGTCTCGGGCGGACAAATTCTCGGGGTCGCGCCATCACTCGGCTTGGTGCATGTAGTCGGCAACGGGTATAGTCGGCGACAAAAAAAATCTAATAAAAAGAGTCCAGAACCTGGACTACTCCTCCATGGGCGAGAAAACTATTTTTACATAATTTTAGCCAAGAAGTATATAGCATTGTCTACATGAATGTGACTGTAGTGAAAGTCCCATTTAATTGTCAAACTTTTATATCCGGCCATGGAGGTTCATGATCTGACCTACATAATAGGCCTATACAAACAGCCTAGAACACAAAACTACTTGGAAGGCACATTTTGATCGTTTGAACTGCAATTGAACACCCACCCACTCACACACACACACACACACACACACACACACACACACACACACACACACACACACACACACACACACACACACACACACACACACACACACACACACACACACACACACACACACACACACACACACACACACACACACACACACACACACACACACACACACACACACACACACACACACACACAC
>JZLH01S0232606.1:0-12180 GCA_001188425.1 Eucidaris tribuloides | reverse complement strand
GCGCGCACACACATACACACACACACAAAGAACACGCACTCAAACACACACACAAAAGACACACACAAAACACACACACACACAAACACACACGCGCGCGCGTGCAAGTGCAATCATCAGGTCTGCATGCAGTGTGAAGAATCATAAATATCACTAGATGAAAGAAATGCAAATTTATTACACTATGACATGCAAGATCATTTATTTACAAATTGAAAACTCAAAATATGCAATTTATATCTTACTTAGGCAAGATAATGTATTGCATAATATTTTCTTCTTGAATTACATTAATTTTGACAGGAAAATGGATGTTTTAGTAAATCCATTTACACAGATTTTTCATGTATCAGCATTATTATATTGCGATAAACATTTTCTTTATGAATGTTATGATATTTCTATATAATCTAAAATTAATATTATATTAAATTAATATCATATTAATCTGATTTCATCAATATATGAACAGAACGGGCGTGAAGGGGAGCCCAAGAATGAGTGATCCGCTAGGTCTCTCCCCTGAACGCCCAACGGGCGTGAAGTTGTTGGGACTCTTCCCCAAACGTCGTTGTTGTTTTTTTTTCTCGCCTCCCTGTAGGGGTGGGGTGTTAATTCTCATTAGCATCGTAATTCGGTTTCATATTTCCGTGAAACGGTTTTGATGGCTTGGAAAGACTTCCAACAAACCAAAAAATGTTAATGTGTTCCTCTGACACGGTCTCAGAAAGAAGACACCACGCCGCAAAGACGAAAGCGCCTCCTATTTTCATAACATAGTGATAAGGGGGATAGGCCTATGCCCCATATTTCAGAAAAGGACCTCCTCAAGTTGTAATTTCTTATTCTTTCTCAATTCTAAAGGCGGTTTATTATTGCAAATATCCTAAAATTTGCTGTAATGCGATTTTTTTAAGTACATTTTGATATACATGTAATATTGTGGAGGGAAGGGCCGTCATCTTTATATTAGTAGCCTTATCGTCCTTATCACAGGAAGAAAAAGATTGTCCATTGATATCTTTTCAAATGATTTCTTATTATTTTCCAATTACAAACTTCATTATAGGACGTCATTATAAAAATACCCCTTCAACTCAAAATGCATGCATTATATAGTGTATGTTGCAATACTTTTGAGTAGGGAGGGTAATTTCACAGAGACACATTCTCCTTTTTCTAAAATGTCTTTTAAATTAATCACACTTCAAATATATTAGCCAAATTCACAATTCAGCCCCTCTGATACTCTTACTCTACTTTTATACCCACCTCTCATATCATACATGCAGTACAGTGTGTCCCAGAAAAAAGTAAACCGGATTTCATGGCAAAAATATTTCATCATAATAAACAATATATTTAACGAATTGGGTATGTTTGTAAAGCTGTGTTTCTCTTCTTTCATTTGATACACAACATATTATTCATTGCTCACGCATGATTGAATTGAAACAATGAATATTGATGCTACCAAAATTTCATTTGCACGCACGAATTCCATGTTTGAGTGCATTTTCAGGGTAGTAAATGTAATTATTTTAAAAAAAATAAAGCATGACATGAATATTCAATATTTCGTCTTTTATCTGACACCTCATGCGTAAAAAATGAATAACGTTTGACGGAGAACAAGTAAAGTTAAAACATACCTGTTTTAACGTGATTTTTCAGTATGAATACATTTGAGCTTTTTGAGGCAAGCTGAACAAAAGGTTCACGCACAGCTGACTTCACACAATATCTTGCTCGGGGCATAACAATAGGCTCCGAATCATGTTAGCGAGGTAATTTCTTGGTTACTAGCTGCCAAATCCAGAAAGCAGATTTAATGAATGCATTTTGGAACATTTCTGAAAACAAGGCATCATTTCAAATTGTCTTTTTTCACTCATGCATCGCTCATTTTTCATAAATGAGGTATCATACAAAAGAAGATAAAATAGGCTTTCTAATGTTGTCCTTCATATCGAAGATATTCTGAATACATTCAAGCGTGGCAGTTTAAATTTCAAATTTGCTCGTGCAAATGATTTTATACCCGTGTCCCTTCTGATTGTCTTCGCTCAGTCATGCGTGACTGGAAATCTCTGCGACTGCTATCAAATTAAAGAAGAGAAAATATGCTTTCCAACTATGTACGAATTTTTTGTCATATTTGTAATTAAATTATAATGATATCTTCATCAATCTCGGTTTCCTTTTTTCTGGGACACACTGTATTATGACATAGAAAAAGACATAAACAAACAGAAAATCTATGAAAATTAACTCCCATCAAAATTTTGGTTGACTTTCAAAATGACCAAACTATTTTGTATGAATTACATATTTAAAAGTAACTTGATGTGAAATTGCCCAATTAACACAAAACTGGATTTACGCAATTATCAAACATTTTGAATTTACTCAATTAACAAATAATATCATGTGAATCTCGATTATTTCCCTCATATGTCCCAACATCTCCCTCATCATCAATCTTTCCTCCTCAATTTCTACAATATGATCTGAGTTGGGCTGTAGTTCTTTGCCGTGGCCTCCTTTTCCTACGCCTCTTCCTGCACCTCTCTCTCTCTCTCTCCTGCCATTTCCTCCATTATCTCCATCCCCTCTAATACAAGAATGTCCTGTATATATGAAAAAGATACACCTAGAATTAATACGGTACAGGTTTTCCCGGTCATTTAATACTTTTGACATTCCATTTGTTAACCAGAACTTTCAAATAAACCAGGATTTAAATTATTCTTTTTAATAAAAAAAAATAATAACATTTGATATCATTTCAACCCTTACTAAACTGGAGGGGGGGGGGTCTCGATGTTTCTTGCAATATCTGCAAAAAAGCTCTCGCCGCGATGTTTCATGAATATTTTCCTTTGAATCCCCTGCATTATTTAAAGACCCTTTTCGCGATGCCGGGTACGCGATTCCGAAGTCATGCATAATTTTATAAAAGCATGCATGTCGCACCAAAATTTGCTCAAAAACGTGATTTTATGTAAAAATTTAATGCAAACTGTGTTTCACCCTAAATTATTAAGGTATGAATATTTCTGCTATTAATGATTTAAATTAATTAATTTCATGCTGTTTATGATCGCAACAGTGTCACCAACAAATTTCCTCGAAACACAATAGAAACCAAAAGGTAGAAAAACAAGGAAATACATAAGAAATTGAAAAAAAACAATAAAATACATTTGAAATCAAATCAATGTTTATATTGTAAATATTGGAGTTTACATTTTGCTGAAACAATACAAGGAGTATCCCGACCAAAAATAGCATATTTGGAGCTTTATTTAGTTGCTTAGAACAAAAAGTCTGATTTCGCGCATAAATCACTCAAAAATTAGCATATAGTTAAACGAAATAATTCTAAAAAAAAAAAAAAACACGATTTTGTAGAGTATACGTGGCGGGTGACATGTGTGCTGATTTTCGTTGCAATTGCACAGTCGACGGCTGAAATCATGTGGGCTTCGCAGGCCCACCCCCTACCCCCACGTCCCACCGTCAGATAGGTGCTCAAAATAATCCGATTAAGTAAGAATTAAAGCATTGGGATTCTCAAACACTGCAGTCAAATTATAAGCTGCACAATGTGCTTTCAATTACATGCAAATAACAGATGTGGGGTTTTCACACATTCCTATTCAAAAATGGTTTATGAAATTCGGACATTTATTTTCAAGTCATCTGAGGATTCATGCATTTCCTATCTACGAAGTTCATTCCAGCGCTGTCTATCTATCTACCTATGCTTTCATCTCGTTTTTGTGTCTATGTATATAAATATATGTATATGTATATGTATATTCACATAAATATATGTGTGTGTGGATATACATATATATATAAATATATATATATATGCTTTCATCTCTATTTTTGTGTCTGTGTATATAATTATATGTATATGTATATTCACATATATATGTGTGAATCTACATATATATATATATAAATATATATATATAAATATATATAGACTGCAATAAATAACAAATCTTCGTATTTTATATAAATATATATATATATACATATATATATATATGGGTATACAAAATTATGTATTGTCGATTGAGAAAGAGACCATAAAGTTTAAATCCTTGAAAAGGAGAAGGTCACTAACACTGTACAAACTGTAAGTCATAAACGCCCTTTTCCTTATCAAGAATTTAGATTTACCGTCTCAAGCGACTAAAATTTATGGTTAGTTTCTCCTGGATAAATTGAGGGAGAATGAAGATTGTAAATAGTTATAGTAATATAATTTCTGAAATAATAAATACCGTTACCTGTTACCTATCCTCAAGATGCCAATAGTGGCATAGGGCCTGCACACAACGTCTCAATTCTGCTGCCGCAACTCTGGTTTCTGCCCATGATTTCCATCCAGCCTGAGCCTGGTTTCTTTCCTTATCTACAGTGCGTTACCAAGTTGTTTTGGGTCTACCCCCTTTACCCCTTCTGGAAGCAATAAATATATTTCACATGAATAAAAATGAAATTGAAAAATGGAGCTGTATTTTCTTTTGTACAAAATGGTTTCAATTTGAATGATGGACACATGAATTTATGGCTTATATTCACAAACTGAACGAGGAAAGCGTTTTTATGAATAGCGAAAAGGACAATTCGACCAGTTCTAACTTGAATCATCAGTGCGTCAGGTATTCGTCAAAAGGCAAATGGGTTGAATTTGGATATTGGTTGGTTAAATTAATTTGAAAAAATGTGAGAATGACCGGGAAAACCCATTTTTACAGGTTTAAACCACAAGTGGAACACACTCTGTGAAAGCAAACACGACTTGTGGAACAGAACTTTGATTAGTTTTCATTTAACAAAATTGAATGAACAGTCACTCAGATAATTTAAGTGAAGCATGGAATAAGATGTCTGTGATGTGCTTGTATTTTTATCAAACTTGAAATGGGCTGGAAAACACTAGTTTATAAATGTATAGGAGTGTATTCTAAACCAGTGAAGCGAGACCTTTGAAATATTCACATGAATTACGACTGGGCTTTCTAAATATCCAAACTTAATTGAGTAACTTAATTTTGGTAAATTATTTTGTGATCTATGAGAGGGACTTTTTTTCTGAGACGAGCTGTACGTGTATTTCTATTTTAGACAGATAAAAGATTATTAGTTATAACAAAGCAATGGTAATAATGTAATAATGTGTTTCACTTAGTTCAGCATAAAGACAGCATTACTAAGGTAATAGCCAAAATGTGGCTCTCCTATTTTGCATTCCAAACATTATGATGGTTGACATTATGATGATTGACATTGTGCTATAGGCGTGACTGTCACAGTCTGGTTTCTTTCTTTCTTTCTTTCTTTCTTTCTTTTCTTTTTTTTTTTTTTTTTGGTCTACACCTTGCTCATGCTCATAATTATGGAATATTTTAAAGACATTTTAGAAGTTGTCATTTTTCCGTGAACGGTGCATCTGGATTAATATTTGCTCACCCCTTGTGAAACAAGTATAATAATAATAATAATAATAATAATAATAGTCCATTTCTTATATAGCGCATAATCACCGATTACCTCAGTCTCAATGCGCTTGGATATTATTACCCTGGTCACTGGGATACAGTACTAATCTGCACACAGATGTGCACCATTTCCACTCCCTGGGGAGTATTCCTAGCTGAGCTGCCAAGAAGGCGCATCAAGCCAGACAAACCAATTCATTCTCACCCTACCAGGTACCCATTTATACTCCTATAATATTATAATAAATATATAATTGTTATTGCGCTCATATGTATTTAAGTTTTTACTTAAGTCATCTCATGAAATCCAAAAATTGCTTCACATACTGCGTTTTTGTGAAATAAACACTAATCTTGAAAATTTTGGACGATATAGGAGGAAGAACTTCAGTATCAACAAAATATTCCATAATTATGAGCAGGAGTGTATAATACATTCAGACCATTCCATCACGCTACTTTTATATGTAATATAACAAATCATACTTACTCGGCTCCTGTCTACTCCTGACTACCAAATATTCCACATGTGATCTCCTTGTCGAGGCAGTCCAGAACCATCATATCGATGAAGGCGGTTGCTGCTGGCGGGCCATCACCTAGATCGAAAAATATAAAGCAAAGAAAATTAACAAGACAAATATTATGAGACAAGATGGTCATGTGTCACACTCACACCAATGCTGCAAAATTGCGAAATATGATTCAAACATGCCAGTTACTCTTAGAATGGACATTATTTTATACAGCGTTAGTCTCTCGTTTTGAAGCATATATTGCATAACTGCAAGCTCTGCTTCGTTGCATCAACTTTGAAATAACATTTCCCATATATAGGCCTATTATCTCATTAAAACCACTATATAACATCGTGGAAGACCCGTTTAAAAAATTGTCAAACTTTCCTATCTGACATATCTGACAGTGTTTGAATACACAAATAAACACCCTAGAACACAAAAGTTCAGACAGTTATGCTGTCACTGGTAAAATATGTACAGATAAAGTTGGCACATGAATCATTCTCAGCCGATAGAAAAATCTGCAACACAGCAGTCTATGGGAAAAAACTGAAATGGTCTCACAATGATTTTTACTTTTTTAAAGCACTTAATAATCATTTTGAACTCTAATTTTTTCAGGCTTCATTTTTAGACCTTTACTAGCAGGGGGAATCTTGTTGTTGTTGTTGTTGTTGTTGTTGTTGTTCTTGTTGTTCTTGTTGTTGGCAGCGGCTGATCAGCTGATTCTCTCGGTAGCGGTGTGGTTTGGTTGGTGTCCTCAGATGTAACCGATGCAGCCACCAGAAGTAGAGTCCTAGTCCCAGTGACATCAGCGGTGTGGTTCAGTCCTCAGATGTGTGTTCCCTTAGGCAGGATGCCTTGACAC
Organism: Eucidaris tribuloides; assembly: GCA_001188425.1. Lineage (NCBI taxonomy): Eukaryota > Metazoa > Echinodermata > Echinoidea > Cidaroida > Cidaridae > Eucidaris > Eucidaris tribuloides. The sequence goes on along the minus strand of JZLH01S0232606.1, from coordinate 5,269 downwards.
TGACTGGGTATGTCCTGGGCCGCACTTATATTTACTCTCGAAATGGCAATTAACACATTTTACGGATAACTCTCTTCTCTCATTTTTTTGTTTCCTCTGAAATTAGAGTAATCGGTAACGCCCTTAAACCTATAATTGTAAGCTATTAAATTGGTGTTATAGGAAACGCCCTTAAACCTATAATTGTAACCTATGTTGACTTACAATACTAGTTAAATACTGTAGATAATAAACTCTCTCAATGGTTCAAAACAAACAAATTGCTTTTGAATTTATCAAAAACTACCTATTGTATTTAAAACAAAAATAAAAAAAACTATCGATAGTACTAGGTGTTAAAAATAATATTTGTTAATTTTGAAAATTAATAACACAAAAACTGCACAACAGATTATACTGGCATTGAGTATAGTTACAGCATAATAGTGAACATTTTTGTTTTAGGTGGTTTGAAGACGATATCAATAATCAGTTTTATGTAATTCATGCTTTTTTAAAAAGTTAGGGTTCAGATTTTGCTCAATATCCAATCCCCTGTACAAAATTGAAACTGTACAGAATCGAATGGTGTGTGTGAGGGTTTTGTGTCTAGTCCCAACCAATAGCATTAGACAATGGCTTGTGGATAAGTGGATAGTGAATAAGTCTAGCAGGCTACTTACTAATGAATACTTAAGTAAAGCATTTACCTAGCCCCTGGCTGTAGTGTGGATGGCTACCATGTTTCACCGCCATTGTCTATGTGTGGGACGAAAACACACTCTACACACACCATTTGATTTCTGTACAGTTTCAATTTTGTTACACGTGGGTTGGATCATTGAGCAAAATCTGAACCCTTCTGTTTTTAACAAGCATGAATTCATTAAACTGATTATTGATATTTATATTCAAACCACCTCAAACAAAATGCTTCACTATTCTGCTGTAACTTACTCAATGCCAGTATAATCTGTTGTACAGTGTTTGTGTTATTAAAGGTAAATGACATGATTGGGGGTAGTCCTCAACTTGGGCTGAAACTACTCTAGAATCAAGTAAACTATGCAAGGATTCTCCTGTGAAAATCTTGTAGTCAAACGTTGACTCATTCTGAAATAAACAATGTAAATATCACTCTTAGCATGGAAGCCTGCTGTGTGGCTCTCTATGGGGCTTATTTTTATCGTCCCCGGAAAAAAATAAGATACTCCTATGTTTATGCTTGATTCTCCTTAAGTAAACAAATTACAGTCAAATCCTCCCAGGTGGGAGATCCACTCCTGCTAGTGTATAGTTGGTATATATTTCAACTCATTTGGTTCTTGAGGCATTTTCAAGTGTTCCCAATCATGTCACTAACCTTTAATTTTCAAAATTAACAAATATTATTTTAAACACCTAGTATTTGTAAGTTGTATATTGATAACCACCTATAGCTACCACTAGGTTTCTAGGTACTGATATTGATTGTACCTTAATATGGGATACCCACTTTAACAATGTCATTTCTTCTTTTGCTAAGACAATCGATATGCTCTTTAAAGTTGAAAAAGTTTGTACCAAACCCTATTCTGATTTTATTATACCACTTGTTTATATTATCCCGTTTATTATACATGTATTGTAACGTCGCCTGGGGAAGAAATAGTAAACGTAGGATTGATTCAATCTTGCCCTTGCAAGAAAGGGCTAACACAAACTGTTTAACAAATTGAGACTCCTAAAAATAACAGATGGGCATTTCCGAGCTATTTGCGACATGAATCTTAAAAAATGAAATTTTACATGTCCTTTAATATTTTATGAAATTTAGAATGTACAATGTCTGAAGTTAACTGTACTTATTTTGATTTTCTGCACAAGTTGGTGGAAAGTCATGAAAAAATGTGATTTTTCCCAAAAATGAGCATTTTGCGTCGTGGACAGGACAAACACATTTTTTAAATTTTGCATTAAATGAAAAGATATTTTACACCCATTCTATGTGTAGACATAATAAGCATTTCATGTAAATTCAGGAAATGGTTACCGTGGCAACCCCTCTAGAAATGCTTTTCTTCTGATTGGCCGTTATAAAGGCATCCTGTCGCGCGACGTTTGAATCAAAAAGTTTTATTACTCTCGTTACAGTTTGGCACTTTCATAAAGTAAGACTTAATTTCTCCTGATTAAGATGGGGGCAGTTATATCTACTATAAATCAAGAATCATAGAAAACTTTATTAAAGTTAGAGCATATGAAATATCTGTCCGATCGCGGACAAAAACGTCGCGGACAGGACATTTTCGTCGCGGACAGGACATTTTTTGTCGCGGGACAGGACAATGTATTTTAATATCTAAAACTGTAGTTTTTTATTTGTTTGTTCTTAGTGTCTGTATGTGTGTGTGTTGTGTAGTAAGAGTATGTTTGTGTGTTATGGTGTGTGATTATGATGTGTTTGTGTTATCTATGTTAGAAAAACATTAAAGGTAGTTATGCACCTGTTGTTATACATAGCCAGTGTACAGTATCTGCATGTGAATGTGCATAATGTATGCATTTGCTGTGTGCTGTAGTGCTTTTGTGTTCTCACTGCTGTACTCGTGGTACGATTTTTGTTTAAGACAAAATATATTCATGAAGGTTCTTCTATCTTCTGAAATGTTTGATCTTACATGTTGATTGAGGTTTAAAACATTAATTATATCTTTATGTGTTAAACGTTACATATAGCATTGCGACCAAAATGTCTGTCGCGACGCTGTAATTTTATTACTTGCAAGTAATTAGTTACGGTTGGCCAATATTTTTACCAACTGATCATGTACCTTATTTACAGCTTCATTTGTATCAATATCTATTTCATCAGTCACTGTAATCACAGCTTTTAGACTTGTAACTTCATTTCACCCATGTCGCTCACGTCTGTTTCGCGACGATGCACTTTCGACAATCAGAGAGATGCATGATGCCCAATTTTTTGTGATATTTATTTCCCACAGCCACAGCACACAGGTCTTTCACATGTACAAATATTAGCTTAATTTCTTCAGCAGTCATATTCTTACAAGGAAAAGAAGTTTCTAAATGTCCTGTCCGCGACAATCCAAATAGCTCGGAAATGCCCACATGTAACTCTAATGCAAACAGCAATATTTACGTACAAGCTATCCAAAGTTCAAGTACTACCATACTTCTCTACTATTTTTCCAAAAAAATAAAAATAAAAACGTTCATCTTTATAACATTCGTAACTCTGAAAATTTCCATTTCATTAATCCAAGATCAACCATAGCTCAAATATTAATAAGACACACTGGTCCAGACATTTCGCATTCATTACCTGTTGAAATAAAACAAACATACTTTTATATTTTAATGTTTAGTTTTAATTTCAAGTCATTTGTATAAGCGAGTTTACTGTTGCAATTTGCCCATGTGCAGATAAAGGTCAACTGAACCACTATCATAGATTTGATAAAACTCTCGACAGGTTTTCATATTAGCTATGTTATCTATGTCATAAATATTCACTTCTACACCGATGAACATCGGAATTTAAAGGTGCAGGCATTCTAGCAAAATTTAACACTGTCCTCCATCACTAGACAATAGATGCTCTCCCCGGGATGCTCTCAAATACCTCAGTAAAGACCTGTCACACTCTTCAAAGATCTGTGGTATCACGGGGTCAACTGAACTGTAAACTGGCTTATTCAACCCTATCATGCAGCATCCTTACACTAAAACACCAACGCATTCTGTGTTATTTTGTAGCCATATTTTTTAAAGGACCACTGTTATTCAAATTTGCAGCGATCACTCATCGTGAAAGAGTTATACCAGGACTTTGGCTGTGTTCCGTATAATAGGACTTTTATTTCATGCATACGTTTTAAACAAAGGTTGTTCTTGACAACCTGATCTGAAAGCTTGCGTGTCCGAGGCTTGTCCGACATAGCTGTTCGGAAAGATGATGTATAGGCCTAAAGATTTGACTGCTGTAATGTGTTTTTTGAATGGATTTCAGAGTGGGTTTTAAAATAAGTAGCGAAAGCTGGAGGGAGTATATTGTGGTTATATTTATACATAAGATGTCCAGTCTTGAAGGTGATAATAGTTTCAGTGGCGGTAATAAGACGCCAAGCTAGGCGATCGAATAATTCATCAGTGTGTGCACGAAAGTGGGACCCGGGTAGACACAAAGCCGGATGGCATGTTTTTGCTGTACCGGTCTTCTGAGATGGGAAGCAGTTACCTGCCCCCATATTAAATTTAAATAAGAGTAATGGGGTAGTATCAATGTATTATAAAGTTTATGTAAAGCATGCAGTGGCAATATAGGATGTAACTTGTGCATAATACCAATATAAACTCCTCAAAAAAAGTTTGGAAATCTGAGTTTGATCGGTTATATCATCCGTTTCGTAGAAATAATCAATGCAAGCTTGGTATCATCGGAAAGATTATTTAATTTTCTTTAAAATAATACCCTACTTGTTATGATTATGCCATCAGGGAAAGGGCAGTATCTTAAAATGTGGTGTAAAGTGTAAATTGAAAAGCTGCAAAATGACCAAAGGTCGGTTAGTCACCCAATTCTTGTTGTTGTTGATAAGTGAGTTTTCCATTGACTCTTTAGTTGTTATACGCTCTAATGTGGACATTGACATGGATTGAAAGAAACACCTGCAAAATAAGCAAGCAACAACAGCAAAAAGTGAAAAAAAAACATGTACGGGCATTAAAAACTGGACATACGACATTTAATCTCACTCACCTTTCACCACATTAACACCACAAAGTGATAAAAAGTGTCAGGAGCTTGATTTGCATGGATTTTCTCAGAGAGAGGGTATCAGAAGAATGGACTAGCCTGCATGCAGCCCAAACCTCAACCCCATTGAACATTTGTGGGATCAACTTGGCCGGGCTGTACGGAAGAGAGTCACAAATGCAACGACATTGGCAGGTTTGCGTCAATATACTGATTGACGAGTGGAATACCAACCCCCACAACGAATCACAAAGCTCATCAACAGCATGTGGAAGTGGTGCCAGGTGGTGGTGCAGGCACGTGGGTCTTCCACCCGATACTGAACTCTGATCATGTTATTAAAATCAATGAACATTGATGAAATCAAAGATCCATGGGAAGATAAACATAAAAATACATACAAATCAAGCCCCTGAAACTTTTTTATCACTTTGTTGTGTTAATGTGGTGAGACTTAAGGCCTCGTCACACTATGACGAATTGGCATTGCGTACCGCGAACGAATTGAAAAATTCTTAATACGCAGAG
>JZLH01S0232605.1:109299-123683 GCA_001188425.1 Eucidaris tribuloides | reverse complement strand
GTTGATTTTTGATTTAATGTTTGATAGAGGTTGTAAAGTTATGAGGGAAATATTTCAACATGCAGTGATATTTGACATAGATTGTTTGTCAAATTTTCTTTAGATTAAATGATCGCAACGTTTACGCGGATCACCAATTCGTCTCAGTGACGAATTAAAGTCTAGTTATGATCTAAGATTTCACTTCCTATTGAATGACATCTTCATTGGTTACCTGTACACAAACGCATCATATTTAAGATCCTTCTCCTAGTTTATCACACACTGCAATCATCGCTCCCCTACAAGGTTCTATTCAACTATACAACCCACCACGCCGGGTCCAATCAAGCAACATCCTTATATTACAACAGCCATGAATCAATCATACCCAGGGGAATCCTGCTTTTTCCTCATATTGGACCCAAACTTTGGAATGAGCTCCCTTTTATCCACTTTTAAGTGCATGTACACTTAGAAATTATGTTGTTGTATGGCTTTCCTACATGTATTATATTATGATTATCATGTTTTTCTGTATATCTCGTGCAGCGCCAAGAGCGTCTTGTTGCAGACCTGCTGCACTATATAAGTAGCCATATTATTATTATTTATTATTATTTATTATTACAAGGCATACCTGTCCCGTCGAGGAAGACATCAGAATTCCTCTCAGTGACGTTCTTCACCAGGAAGTCGGCGAATCGAAGGTCAGCCGTACTCAGTGCCAGCTGCTTCCTCAGCTCTACATCAAAGATGGCTATCTTGCCTTCATCAACCTGAGGGAATTCAACCCACAAAATATTTAAAACACTATATAACATTGTGGAAAACTCCGTCTTGAAAAATTGTCAAACTTTGCTATATGACATATCTAACAGTGTTTGAATGGATGGATAAACTACCCTAGAACACAAAACTTCAGCGAGTTATGCTGTTACTTTTTAAATATGTACATATAAAAATAAGCACATGAATCATTCTTGGCCAATGAAGATTCTGCAACACATAAGTCTATGGGGAAAAACTGGAACGGCGTTTCAATGACTTTTACTTTTTTAAAACACAATACACATAAGGATCATTTTGAACTGTATTTTTTTCACGGCTTCATTCTCAGACCTTGTCAAAGACATTGGCAGCGTGGGGAATCATAAAGCTCACATTTTTTTTTTTTTAAATGGAAGTACTATTATGATGCCTTTAAGCAAATAATCAACATGGTGAAAGTGATGGGATAAACTATCACTTTCGAGACGATTGGCATGTAGTTTTTTTTACTAAAACAAATCTATGGAAAGAAAGAATTGTCAATCAGATTGCCAAGAATGTGATAGTTTGTCCCATTGCCTGAAACCGAAAGTTCATTATTTGCTTTATATTCCACATCCAAACCATTAACTGTAGACTCTATAGAAAGAAAAAGCATATTTACTTTTGCAAGAGAAAGGAAGGAATATTTACTTTTCTGCTGCTAAAATGTGTAATTGTTGCACTGCTGGCCGAGCAACTGACAACCAGTTGATAGTCCAAGTGCAATGCAATTTTATTTTGCACATACTCAAAACTATTGGTAATATGTAGTGACTCTGCAGGCTGCAGAGATCAGCGAAACACACAAGTATTATCACCATGAAGTGTAATAGATATTTCTTCTTAAGTGCTTAAAGAGCGAAACCATGCGATGGACTCTGGATCAATCCTACAGTAAGATTTTTTCTCATAATACCACATTGTAACAATAGGTCTGATTTTTGTCAGATTGGCGTTAAATAAAGCGCATTTTCAAGTAAGTATACAGGAAGTAAAATCTGGTTGCCATGATTTGTCATTATATACAGAATCCACCAAATATTTAATATCCTGGTCAGACAAGATAGACCTCGATGTATTGTCCACATTGTCGTAACCGATTTAACTTTTTGTTACTTTTGTCATAAAATGTTAAGGTTTTTTTTCATGACACGAAAATTATTGTATTCTTGATAGTATGATGAATCAGATGTATTTTGGTTGTTTCCAATAAACCATCTGTATAATTACAGTCCAATAAACTGGGGGTCCGAAAGACCAAGTGTCCGATAGACCAATTATTTAAGAGGGTCCAAAACTTTGAGGGCTTGATAGAACAAGAGTCTAATAGACCGATTATCAAATGGGTCAGATAAACCGATTATCAAAAAGGGTTTGATAGACCTGTTAACAAAAAGGGTCCATAGACAATCAGTCTATGAGATCTTTTTCAATATTGTCTATTGGACCCTGTTTGAAAATAAGTCTAAACGACCCTGTTTGATAATTGGTCTATCGGCCCGTTATCATTCATGATAAATTAATATATTGGACCCTCTATCTTTTCTTCCGTATGTCCACACAAGCAGGAAATATGCCCCAAATTTTCAAACTCACTCACCTCCACAATGACATCCAGGAGATTTCTGTGGTGCTTGAAGAGGACGTTGGTGGCGCCGATCACGAAAGAGCGTACATTCATGTCCTGTAGGAGGTCGTGCTGCTGCAGCGACATGTATGGATGACACAGTGACCCCTGGAGAAACGTATGCCAGACAAACACAATATTCTCAAAGACACTACACATTGTGGAAGTCCCACTTCAAAAATCTTCAAACTTTGCTCTCCGACATATTTGAGAGTTTTTGAATTAATAGAATAAACACCCTACAGCACTAAACTTTAGACAATTATGCTCTCACTCATAAAATATGTAAATCAGTACATGAATTATTGTCAGCCAACGAAAATTCTGCAACACAGCAGGCTATGGGAGAAAACTGGAATAGTCACTCAATGATTTTCAAGTTTATAAGCACTCAATGATCGTTTTGAACTGCAATTTTTCAGCGCTTCATTTTTTAGACCTTATCAGAGACTGGTAGCATGGGGAATCATGTAGCTTAGATTTTGAGAACTGGAAACATTGTTATACAATCCCTTTATTGTTAGCAAACAGCAACATCATCGTGGTGTGGTCTCATATAATGTCATTACAAATCCAATGGGGAATTCTCCACACTTTCATCTGAAACATGGGTAGAGTTGCCAATTTAAGGATCCTCCATAACAAGGATTAAATAAACTTTGAACAATCATAACTCTTGAATTGTTCAACCAAATTTGTTCAAACTTTCACTATTTTCCCTCTTTTATTGTTCTGTATTCTCTGAATTCAGGAAGATGTCTGGGTTTCATTCCCCTTTACGAAATAATTTTGGCTATGTCTTTGCCATGGGGGGCTGGAAGGACCCAGTTGGACTAAGGTACGAGTCACTGATCCATTGGATGGGTACATGTACATGTCCAGACAAAAATAAAGGTACAACCTGACAGCTCCTTAACTTCCTCTGTTAGTCTACCAAACATGATTGAATTCTCCAATGTCACATAATGTCTACCGAATATAGAGACAAGACGTTTGGGGGAATGACTCGGTTGAAAATCACTGTCCCCGGCTTCTCATTGTTTCAGAAAACCCTCGATGAGTATATTTAGAATGATGACAGGTACTGTACAGTAGCACCCACAATGAAACATATGCATGTACTGTACTTTACAAGTACTTAAAATAATGCATGGGTACTAAACTAAGCAGTGCTAAAGCAAAGCTAAGTGGAACATAGCCTCTCCCTTCATACATGTATATTTCAGAACTCATTGTTCCCGAAATACCCATATCTTCATGATTGTCACCCCCTGCCCCCCCCCCCCCCCCCCAACGGATCGACGCCTCTGCCACCCAAGTGTTCTCTAGATATCGCAAAAACAAGATCAGGGTGTACAGATGCACAACCCGAAAATATAATGCCTTTTTCCCCCAGAGGGGGCAGAAGCATGAAATGACCAAAATAGCAGATTTTACCTCAAAAAAAGAAAACATCAAGGCAAAATCTGGATAGCATCAATCGAAAGAGCACCCCCCATATCACCCAAGAAGTGCATTATCTGGAAAAGTCAAATTTCGATTTAGACCATTTGTGACCTGTCACCACAAATCGATCAATAAGTCGCAATGGAACTTTTCGTGTAAATGCAGTAAATATGTCGGGATGGGTTGCCAAGCTGATTCTAGATTTTGATATTTTCTGAAAGTACATACATTAATCTTTCATCTGTCCAAATTTGAGGACCAGAAGTGATTCAGAAGAATGATTTTCTTGGATTGAACTTCGAGCATGTGTTTGAAGAAGCTTGAAATTTGGCTAAATTTTATCTTCACATCACGAGAATAACCATAATGTAACTCTGAATATCATTGCTTGTTATCCAACATCGTTAAGTCCCCCTGTAATAATTTTGGTATCACACAAAGCTGCTTTTATGAACAATTCATTGATGACAATTGTAAGAGCTAAAAAATTTTCCAATCCACAATTCTCATTTTAAAGTGACTATTTTTACCGCACTTTCTATGGAACAGTTGTCAAAGGCCCTCGGTTTCGCATGAATGAGCTAACTTTGCAGCTGTTTTTCTCGCTTTCCTGATAATGGCTACGTGACAGTCCAAACTTGTGAGCACGGTTTTGAATGGGTCTGCTTTGTCCATCCTGGACAATTACATCAATTGAAAGCTTAGATTCTCTACTTTAAGACAGTATGAAAAATGCAATTTCTATTTTTTCCAACTTATGGTGCAATTTGGGTGACAGGTCACATTTTACCATCACAGTGCCAAACAATTATTTAAGAAAAACGGTAGCATGGTAAATAGATTTCTGATTTATTTATACCTTTCCAAATATGGCCAAAGGAAACCCAAAATCATCCAAGTCCATCGGTTCATGCTGAGGAGGGTTTGGCAAGATGACAAAATCATCGAAACCACTGGCTCTGTCAATTTTCATCTCGCCCACACCATCATCAAAGTTCAACACCTTTGATTGGTTACTGCTCATCGTCGACGACCGATGAGCGCTGCTCACTCCACTATCGGCCGACTGGATGCTTCCCGAGTGAGGGAGGGGTCCAATGTCTGACACGTCGCTACCGCCGCTGCCTTTCAGGACATCCGTTGATACATCACTCTGCACGCTGTCTTTTCTGGCATCCTCACACAGATCACTAAGCTCACCGTCTTTTCCAGTCCATTCCGTCTTACAATCCTCGTTTCTGTCCCTTCTCTCGAAGAAGGCACCATACAATTCTTGGTCAATTAGACTCATAAGTTCCTCTTCCAGCGACATCCCCTCTGTGAGCTTCTTGGGAATTTCGAAGTCATCCGACACCTGCGATATCGTCCTCCCCGACTTTTGGCTCTCATTTTCTCTCTTCACTTCACTATCAGCGATATTTTCCTTGTCAAGATCGGGGATATTTTCCTTGTCAAATGAACCTGTCCTTGAGGAACTCTTAGCTGAAGCCATTGCACTATCGTCCTGGGGAGATTCCCATGTAGTAACATTATCGCTGATTCCCTCATCCTTATTTGAATTTGTGTTTGGATTCGTAAGGGGCAATCTTGAATTTTTATCGCTTTTGTCCGCACTGCCCGTTACCTCGTTTCCAACATTTTCTGTCACCTTTTTACGTCTATAATTTGGTACGTGTGACATATTCACGTCCATATATTCTCCTGTATCGATGCCAAAGTCTTGTAATTCCAAAGAGGGAACACGTGGGAAGTAATACTTGGGGCATGCCGACTCTTCAAGTCCACGATCGATCACACCTGTGAAAATTTTCATTGAAAATAAAACAGATCAACGAATAATTACTTACAACACAGGCAAATATGAAGAACTGACAGTGAGCAAGGGAGAAGGGTGTTTTCTTTCAAAATAATAATAATGCAGTTTATATAGCATACATATCCCCTCCAAAAGTGCTCAAGTCAATGAATACAATACTTAATCACCTGTAAATATAATGCACCATCAAAATACTCTAATAATATTTTTCATGAAAAAAAAAGACTTTAAAGGCAGGGAATCTCATTTGCACCCCTCCTCCAGCACATCAAAACAGCACCCATGCCCTTGGGCTATTCATGACAAGTATGTCCGTGAAATCAGTAATTACTTTAATAGAATTTGACAAATGCACATACAACAAAACAATTGTTGTTTACTGTATGTCGTATGCTGGGAATTTTATAATTTTATAATTTTACTATAATTACACTAAAACTGAGTTTCTATCTCCTATACTTTGCTAAAAGTTCTGAGATGGCATTTTCTTCTATATACCAGAGTGTATTTACACAATGTTAATTTTTAGGCATGCAAAAGAGATGCCCTACCTTTAACCTCATCAAGAACACTGAGTGCAGGGGAGTCTCTTCTGTTCAAGGTGTTCCACTTTTTCAGAGAGCAACAGTCACATACGCTCTATCCACCCCCCCCCCCTTTGTTATGGTAAGACTAATTGAAGTTCTGAGGCTGAATGTAAATCTTTAGCAGGGCTTAAAAATTTCAGGATGATTTTAAGGTATTGAGGTGAGGAGGAGTGTAGAATTTTGTAAGCGACTAACAAAATCATTGATGAAATTTCTTTGAGACTGGTAACCAATAAAGTGAGTTCAAGATGCGTGAAACATTATGTAAAAGATCAGATAATAGATAGGCGTGCAGCCATACTCTTAAACACGTTGAAAGACAAGAGATAGACTTTACGGAAATCTAATGTAAAATAAATTTCACATATCCACACAACCAGTTACAAAAGAATAAACAATCTGCTAAGTAGCATACTGAATTTCCAAATATGTGAACACTCGGCTCAAAACCCACAAAAAGTAGGGCAAAATGAATTTTTCATTTTTCTACACAGTTTTAAGGAATAAGTTCTAGGCTTTAAAATAATATATAACTTGTTAAAATGGACCATCTTAACCCATTCAAACAGTGATTGAAATAGAAGAGAGTTAGGAGGTGCAATTTCACAGTTAAGAGAGAAACAGGATTTAAAGATTAGTTTCACTCAGGTGCACCTTGCTGAAGTGCCTGTCCAGAAAAATATAGTCCAGAAAAACTGTCAGTATCTTAGTATTGGTATGATTTTACCCATCAAATTTTTACAGCAGGTAGAGAGATTACTCTTTTAGTTAAGACAAACTTCTAAAATTTGAGTTGGTCAACCCCAACTACATATTTTGGTCTATTACAGAGAATCAAAATTCGTGACTTTTTGGGGGTGTGGAGCTGGGCAGTTATACAGTGTGTCTCAAAAAAAAATTGTGCAAGTGAAAACTGCCCTCTTTGGCAATTAGAAAATACTCTTGTGACATGATGCTTACGTCAACATGAAGTGCAAAGTCTTAGCTTTCAAATACCGTTATTTTGGTTAATTTGCTTGTCTTAATCTTGAGATATGTTAATTGAAATAAGGGTAAAATAGCGATTGTGCCACTTTTACTACAGTCCCGAGTAAAAGTGACACAATTGTGATTCCACCCTTTTGTTGTTGACAACATATCTTGAGATTAAAACAAGCAAATTGAACAGAACAAATGACATTTGAAAGCTAAGACTTTGCCCTTGACGGTGATGTAGGCATAATGTCACCAGAGTATTTTCTAATTGCCGAAGAGGGCGCTTTTTACTTGCAGAATTTTTTGAGACATGCTGCAGCACGTCTCAAAAAATTGTTACAGTAAGAGGGCCGGATGCTATATTGAGTGTAGTAAAGTGGCACATTTATGATTTTACCTTTTCGTTGTTAACTGAACATCTCAGGATTCAAACAAGCAAACTGAATGGAACAAACAGCATTTGAAAGCTAAGACTATGCCGTTGATGGTGATGTTAGCATGACATCACAAAAATGTTTTTCTCATTACCTAAGAGGGCGCTTTTGACTTGCACAATTATTTTTGAGACACACTGTATATTATGAATGTGAGCCAATGCTGAACTTTACCAGGAAACAGAGACACAATGGCCAGCACTGAGTTACAGAGTTTGTGAACAGGTGAGGTGTAGAAGAGTATTCTCCTCTCCAGCAGCATCAACTTGAAGAGAACCAGAATCTGTGTTAGAGATGAGAGATGGCGAATAAACATACTAGAAATATCACTGAAGGTGATTAATACCCCGACCCCATCATATCCGACTTATTGTCATGAAATTCCGTAACCATGGCAATGCAGTTTCCGATACTTTAAAAAAAATGTGTCTTGCACATCTTCGCCCCAAGACCAATGTTTGTGTCAAATCTCATGAGCATTGGTCTAAATATGAGGAAGTACAGTACAAGTAGTTCCATCTGCTAGATTTTTACCTGATTTATTGCCATAATATTCCATTACCATCGCAATTCAGTTTCTAACACATTCAAAAAATGTGTCTAGCACATCTTTATCCCAAGACCAACGTTTGTGTCAAATCCCATGAGCATTGGTCCGAAAATGGGACTGACCCATTTCATTTTCTTTTGAATTCACAACCAAAAACATGGCAAAATTTTCATCAAAAAGCTGAAAAAAAATATGCTGAAAAAGATGATAGATAAAGGATGATATGAACTTCGTACTGCACGGATGCAACTGTAAAGTGACATATTTTTACAAACGAATCCCAGTATTGGTGTCTATCTAAAAAAAAAAAAAAAGAATCCGGCCAACTGACACCATTTTTTGAAAACAGCATTTGTAGTACAACCAAGCACTACTTTATTTTTGGCCTTACATGTGTCTATGAAAATTTATTCAGAATATCATTCAGTTTTTCTGAAACTAAGAAAGTCAGTACCAACCTTGTGTTTGAACGTCATCACCAGGTCCCATAGTGAAAGACCAAGAAAGATTTGGGAGTCATCTGATATGGAGTGAGGGAGAGAGCTGTTGAGACTTTCATAGAACTCCTGGAAAAAAACATGACATGAATCAAGTAATGGTATTAGTGAATAGCATGAACTGGTAACCATTTTTTACCAAGCATGAGCAGCATGGGGTTTTATGAAATGTTAAAATAAGTTCCAAAACCAAATTTCAAATTTTTACTTCAATTCTGCAAGTTCCAGAATAGTTGACTATTTGGACACCTAAGGCTAAGTTGGGGAAAAGTTAGTTTTTGATCATTATATTAGTTTCTTTTGTAGATACACATTACCAAATACATTATATTGGGTGGCACCATTACACGTTTGGTCCAATTTCCATATCGGTGGTATCAAATTCTGTATGATATCAGGGGCCGGTTGCATGAAAACCCGACATCCTATCTTCGCAGACAACTCCAGGGTTACGTCACAATGCATTTCACGAAACCCTGACATCTTAACCCGTTGGCTACGGGAACCGGATGTGTACTGTGTTAACTCTACGGGATTTTCAGAATCTCGGAGGCAACGGGTTAACTTCATGGACAAGTCCAGTGACAAAAGTTATGACGACTCGGGTGCCGTCATAAGTCAAGCGACACCAACATCCACATTAAATGTGTGTAGTTATCGGCAGCTTATTATGACAATAATCATAATAACTTTCCTTCTTTTTTTCTAAAGTATTGATGTGTTGATGGTCACAAAACTTCCTGAAAACTGGCAAAAGTAAATGCTGAAGTTTCCATATTCAAGGATAACGAGATACAAATTGTTATTATCAAACTGCCAAAAGCACAAAATCTGATTTATTTAAATCAAATTTTTCAAGCCTCCCATAAATATTGCTGGACAGGCATTTATTGTGAATTATCACTCAGTTTAATGAACACAAAAATCTTTGAAGTTATTTTTTACTGACAAAAAAAAATCGAAAATAGGGGGCTCTGGAACTGGCTTGAGCGAAAAATGGGGGTCTCCTGAACTGGAGCTAGGGCTTCAGAACACCTCAAATGCTATGCTCCAGAGCTGCACTGCAGAAAGGGCAATGTTCCGGCGCGCTGTTCTGAAAGGGCAGTGCTCTGGCAAAAAATCGGAAGCGAAACGGTAAATTTGGGGGTCTCTCGAAAAAAATCAAAAATTTTCTGTAACTTCTGAAATTGTGATGCTCTGGAACTGAAATTTAGGCTGAAAATGGGATTCTCAACCGCGGCACATAGGTATCACACAATTATACTAATTATACTTTGTTTACAATTATACGTAAATGACATGATTGGAGGTAGTCCTCAACTTGGGGTGAAACCATGCTAGAATCAAGTAAACTGTGCATGGATTCTACTGTGAAATTTTTGTAATCAAAAGTTGACTCGTTCTAAAATAACTTCCATCAGAATGCCTTGTGACAGACAAATCTGTTGAGTAGGTTTCAATGAGTCTATTGCTATTGGGGCTCAAGAGAAACAAAATGCTAGTATGACCATGCTTGTTTAGGCTAAAGTAAACAAAATTCAAGATAAATCTTTCCAGCCAGGGAGACACACTCCAGCTGGTCCATCCATTAGTATAAACTTTTCAACCCAGTTTGGTGCGAGAAGCATTTTTCATATCTCACAATCATGTCACTGCCCTTTCATACCACTGAAGTTTTCAAGGGCACAAGTTCTGAGGCTGAGGTTGCCCCGAAACACTGCCTTTCCACAAGTTAGTAGTAGTACACATGACTTAGACATAAGCTGAGGCTGAGGCCACCTAAAATTGGCCTAGAGGCTGGCGTCATGAAAACTGATTAATACCTTCCCACGTGTAAGAAGATTTTAACCTGCAATCAATAAGCTCTCTCAACACTATTCATGAGGAGAAAGAACACCTCCGACCTTACAGTACCTTTTTTTTTTCCAATTGATAAAGAGCACAAGGTGATAATTGAAAGTGGGAGTAATATGAAACCATGTATTATCCAATTTGTTTCTATGTCTGTCTGTCTGTACTGCATGACTCACTTGTAGTATTTCCGTTTTGGAGAAATCCCTCTCGCAGAAGTATGCGTGAGTGATCAGCCGTAGCTTGGCTTGAATCAGACCGTACATGGGCTGAAAATGAAACGAACGAGAAAAGGAAGATGGTGAGATTTGACACTTATTAAAGGTTGTCCTGCATTATGGATGGATGTTTGTAGCAAAGATTCATGACACCTAAACAAACATTCAAAATCAGATTCTAGTTTTGAAATCTAGACCTGTTTCATTTTGAGAACAAAATACATGTATCTTCGTCCTCCATAGCTGGGTTACTCCCACAAGTAGGTATAATTATAAGAAAAGATGAGTATCTTCATCTATGCATTTCTTTAGTTCAGCAACAGCTGTAACCTCATCTACTGTTATGCTCTAGAAGCCCCCCAACAATGGCACATCACGTTTTCGAAACCAAACAGGTCTGTAAGAAAGGGCCTGCATTTATTTGTGAAACAATTTCTGTATTGTATCCTGTTAAAAGTATAATTTAATAAACCTTGAATATATTGATTTTAAAGCATGTTCAGTTATTGGTTTATTTTCAGGGGTATATTATTCCATATTTTCGCTCATGAAAAAAACAGTGAATTTCTCATGGACATGAAGATTACTTTGGGAGAAAGATAATAGCACATCAAGTAATACTAGAAGATTTCATGAAAACATAACATTTCTTTTTATAGAACTTTCCCAAAATATGCAGGACAGTCTTCTTATCACTTTATCTCACAGCAATAAACACAGCCTTTCATATACAGTCAAATTTTTGTTGCCATGGAAACCAAACTTCTGTGAACAGGAAATTCCCCCATGTGTATTAAGTTAACCTGTGTTCATGCAGCCAAGTTGACAGGATAATATCAGGAAAACAGTCTCTGTAACCTCTTTCTGATTTAGTAAGAAGTGTAAACTACTTCTATACAACAACATTGGTCAGAGCACTCACAGTCAAGCAACTAGTCATGTATGCACACTGCAAACTTAAAACTTGCACAATGGCAATTTTGACAAATTTACGAAATGGATTGCTGAGTAAATGTAATTACATGTGAGTGAATATGAATGACCAATATATGCAGGTAAAATGATGCTTCTTTTCCTGAAATGATTTTTACAATATTTTTATTCAACTTTGAGATATTTGAGATTGAATCTAAGTTTCAATTTTCATGCCCCCACAGACAAAGTCTTGAGGGGGCCTGTCCGTCAGTCTGTCCATCCCCCTATTTGTTTCCGCATGATAACTTAAAAATATTTGAAGGATTCTAAAAATTTGTGGTATGTACGTAGAACACACTAAACTACAGGTAAAGTTTGAATTCTAAATCTGCAGGTCAACATTCAAAGGTCACAGCTCATTATATATGCAAATTCATTTCCACACGATTACTTAATAAATATTAGATGGATTTTGATAATATTTGGTGTGAAGGTTGATGACACTAAAATACAGGTCAAGTTTGAATTTGGAGTCTGCAGGTCAATGGTGACAACTCACACAAATTGGTTTTATGATCAATAAGAAATGCTGTACTGATCATGTTAAGTGCCCAGACATCCATGTCCTGTGGACACAACAAATTTTGATTTTTTTTTTGTTACCTCACACTGTATACAAAGAGTACAGCTAATTGTGCCAGCTCATTTTTTTTATTGTTTTAAGAAAAGTGACTTACTTGCCCGAAGTACCTACCAGTTTGCTGAGAACACAGACGCTCTTCTGTACAGTCCCTCTTGTGACATCAGCGGTCTTGATCAGTAGATCCTACAGAGAATTATAAAAACAAACAAAGACTTTAATTTACCAGTTTTCTACCAAATCAAGACAACATTTACTGAGGTTTAATTTAAAGCCAAAGTTTAGTTTTGGTAAATGGTAAAAAATGAAATTCTTTGCAATTATGTTTTTTAGATACGCCTATACGATCTATCAATAACCTGAAAATTGCTTGCTCTGAAACTTTCCCATTTTTGAGATATTACTGTAAATTCTCCAAGGGGCGGGGGGGGGGGATTTTGCATAGGTAATGTACATACCACTAGATGCTTTAATAACACCACAATTTGTCACTATAAGCAATTTTCTGTAGGTATGATGTTGTTTTTTGATGTCTGGGGTGACAATATAATACTTTGTGACAGATTGACCAAAAATTTTGTCTGATCGGCCAAACTGTATTTTGGGCTTAAATTAATCTAAGAAAATGGCCTCAAATCAACTCGATACTTGTGCTACCATAGTAACTTAAGAACCAAACATCTCAACCGAAAGTACAATACAAAACTTAAGAAAAATTATGCTACCACTAGCAAGATATGTCAGGATAAATATCGCACAAGATTTTTAACATTTCACATATAACTGACAGAATTCAACTCACCAAATGTAAATTGATTCAATTGTGTACTTGTACATGAAGAACCCTTAATGAATGTAAATACCATCAAAGAATATGTTGGTACATGGATGTGTGGATGTCTTTTGTTTGGCTAGTAAACACAAACCTTTAACGTTTCAGTCATGACTTGTATTGAACACTTACTGTACAGTAGCTGCAATTTAAACATGCCGCTAATATCTGAAGCGAACAGATTTCTGAAATTAATGTTCACACAAGTGGTACTCTGACTTCGGAAAGAACAAGGGGTCTTTACATTAGAATAACCGCACATGTACATGTACATGCACATTTGTATGTGACGTACATGTTGGTACCACATTGCGTACTGTAATTGTATTTACATACATAGATTTCTGCTACTTGAATACTGTAGCCTATAGTGCCAAATCAGAGTTGAATTAATAGATTCCTATGTAGAGGCACAAGTCTCATTTTCTATTCAGGAAACCTGATTATTTAGAAGAGAAGCACATGTACTACTACTAGATTCTCACAAGGTCTGGTCACAATTGTTTAACTTTTCATCATGGCAGCTCATCAAAATAAACATGTACATTTATCAATGTCATACAATAACTACTGACTCATAGAAATTGCCATGTATTTTTACAAAGCACTGGAAATTACAATGAAATAATATTATGTTTATGGAACTATTCATTTCATTAGTAAGAATGAAAACAAAACAAGTCAAAAATACATGCATGTAAATACATGTAACATTGTGGAGGGTTGACCCCCCCCCCCCCCACAAAAAAAGAAGATATCTAATCAATATAATGATGTCCAAAATGGAAAACAAAACACACAAATAAGTTAATAATGCTGTTACTATTTATGAATGAATAGCAGAGCTCTCCTCAACCATAAAAATAGATTTTAGCAGTGCCATGGAGTACAGTGTGCAGGAAAAACTGAGCGTGGTAAAATTGGTAACTAGTAATCTTTCACTTTTTGAAGTACTTGATTGAGTTTTGTTAGTGCACTTTATTCAGACACACTGTTTCACATACGTATACAGTATGTACAGGCGTGCAACTCAGATACATACAGGTATCTGTGTACCAGGGCAGGAAATACAATTTTATTTTTGAGGGCTTCTTTCAAGCCTGATTTGGTGATGCCAGTATGTTATACATTGAACCCTATGTGAGGATAATTGAGGGGGTTTTTTTTGTGAGTATGTTTTTTTTTTTTGGGGGGGGTAGGGGGG
>JZLH01S0232605.1:67003-77639 GCA_001188425.1 Eucidaris tribuloides | reverse complement strand
ACACACACACACACACACACACACACACACACACACACACACACACACACACACACACACACACACACACACACACACACACACACACACAAACAAACAAACAACCATTTGTTAGAATGCTAGTAATGTGTAGCTTATTGTTGGGAGCTTAGGTACCACCTCCCTGGTATTAGATAGCAATGTACATGTACATACAGCATCCTTCTGGTAGAACTAGACACAAGGAAACCACATTCAGAAAGAAGAGAGATAATTCCCAATTGTAGGGAAATGAATGAATGATTCAGGCAATTTTCAGATGGACTACCAAAACATCACACCCAAAACTTCACAGGCACTGTAGTCTGTGCACTCTAGACGCAAACCATGGAGCTCCGTGAGCAAGTATTCACAAGAGATACTGCTCAGGAAAATATGGGAGAATATTGTCGGCGTATATGTTTTGACGTTCGAGTAATTTTGGTCATGGGGAATACTCCCAACTGTCTCAGGAAGTTTGGAAGGAAGTGGTCCATTCAGTTCAATTACAAGGACCTGTCACTAAGTTTTCCCCTCCTCTGTGTCAATCTGTTGTGACAGGTGCCCATGATAACTCTAGTGTGCAGGCACAAACCCTTGTCCGTTGTGCTACGCAAATCAGGGTCTGAACAATCTGCGCTGCAGACTAGTATTTCCATAGGCCCTGTGTTATGTAGCTGCTACAAGCCTAGTTCAGATTCTGACCGTTTGTTATTGGTTTTATCTTCCCCCGTATAGCGCACACAAGACCTGTGCATTCTTTGCATTCTGTGCATTCTTACAGTGAACGCTGACGTATAGTGACTGGCACAAAGGACACTAGTATGTCATAAGTGCCACAACCAACAACAACAACAACAACAACATCTTGCCAGTGGCAGCCTAAATTTCCAAACTTTTGTATTTCCAGGGTGTTTCTTTGTCCATTCATACACTATCACTAGTAGTATGCTAGATAGAGAGTTTGGCAAATCTTTTATATTTGATAGTGCCACATATTGTTCCTATGGTCTTTAATTTTCTTTTTGAAGTCATACAATCAGTTCTTCAAGATAGACGACCAAGTCATGTACCTTCCTCTAGGTGTTAAAAATAATTGGTTATTTTGGTATTGTAATAACGACCAAATTATAACCAGATTCTGGATGAGTGTGAATATAGTCTGAGAGTGAACATTTTTGGTTTGGACGTGGTTTCAATACGATATTTAATAATCAGTTTTATTGTAGATTAATGCTTATTTAAAAAGTTAGAGTTCACGATTTTGCTCAAAATCCCCCTGTACAAAATTTGGGACTGTACAGAATATCAAATGTGGTCGTGAGATGTGCCTGTCCACACATACAACAGACAATGGCCGCGTTGTTGGTAGTGATGTCTAGCAGTCGCTGGCCAGTAATGTCATTCATTAACTTTTATTGACTGGAGTATTTGAACTGATACCAAAGAAATTCAAGTTGCTATTTCAGCATTGTCATTGCTTGTAATGTTGTTGTGTGGGGAACTAGACATCACTCTCACAACCATTTGATTTTGGCATGTTTCATTTTTCAGGGATGGATATTGAGCAACTCTGACTCTACATTTGAGATATGCATTGAATTACTAAGACTGTATTGATTCATATTAAAACTTCGCAACAAAATGGTGTCATCTCTTCAGCTATAACTCAGTCTCATACCCATGCCAGTATTATCTGGTGTATAGTTTTTGTGTTATTACATATCAAATTAACCAATTTATTTTTAACTACCTAGTATGAATGAAAGAAGTGTACATATTGTGCAAACCCTATAAACTGCATCAGAAAGTTCAAAGTTAAAAAAATGTGGCAAATAATGAGGTGATCTTTTGGTAAGTGCTGTGCAAATATAGCCTACGCTGTAAGTCTATTGAGGCTATTACTGCAGATTGTGGAATAGGCAGAAACACTGTCATTGTGGATTGTGCAGAGGCTAGTGAATTTTGTGTACATGTACATAGTAGTGTATGTACATGAATGTCAGTCTACACAGGGAGGTGAAAGAGAGTAACTCAAGTATCTGTATACAGGTGTGTATGTTTTGTGCCAGTATTATATGTGTTTTTCATGTACAAATACATTACCTCTTGCCTTGACGTCAATTTTCCTCTCGATTGAAAGCTATAAAAATTTGGTTTGATGCCAGCATTCGTCCTGATAATTTATCAACTGCTGTGCCTACAGGAAGGATACGGTAAAGGACTTGCTGGGCGCAGAAATATGACAAACCCCACCACCCCCTTCCTTAATGAAGTTGCAAGAAATAGACCTTATAATGCAAAATACACGATGAAGCTTTGAATTTAAAGGTGCCCTTACGAGTAAAGTGTACAAAAATGGGTATAATAATAACAACAACAACAACAACAACAATGAATTATTTACCCAAAGGTAGCCTCTTCAGTCAAAAATTAAACTGTTCTACCAGCTGGCCCTGCATATTACCCTTCTCTGTTCTAGAATGCAGAGCAGCGAGCACCTACATGTAGTTAGAAAGCAAATGGTACCATTTTTAAAGTCTTTGGTATGACTATGACCCGGCCAGGGCTCAAACCATATAGTTGTATGTGACTACATGTACAGTATGTGCGATAAAAAAAAAGTGTGAAACGATGAAGACTTGCAAAGAACATACATGAGAACTTGAGAAGTCAGTACATCAGAAGACAGAGAGGAATTCTCCAAGCAAGAGCATGAGGAGGCTAAATGATGATTAGCACGGGACAGCAATGATGATGAGTTTATTTCTTATGGATTGGTAAGGACTCAGCCTCACAATTTTGGGGAGATTGAATACCCCAATGCTGGAATGGAAGATTTCATCAGGGTTTATTGTACACACACCTTTACGGATGACTGGAAGGATGGAGAAATAGTCACAGAAACTCAACATAAACCAGAAAGATGTAAATTGATAAATATGCAGATGGTCAACTAGTAATACTCGTGAACTTGGGGGGAGGAGGGTAAAACTAATTCTAGAATCAAGTAAACTGTGCAAGGATTGTACTATGAAAATTGTGCAGTCAAAAGTTAACTTACATTTATGTTAAAATAACTTCCATCAGTGTGCCTTGTGACAAATTTGCTGTGTAGCTTTCTATGGGATTCATTTCTCTTGGGGCACGAGAGATATAAAGTACTGGTATGTTCATGCTTGATTCTCCTTAAGTAAACAAATTCAAGACAAATCTTTCCAGTCAGAATAGAATATAGAATACATGTAGACTGCACATTTTTCTACCAGTTTGGGACTTCGAGATGCATTTTTCATTTAACTCCCACTGCCCTTTAGCTTGTAGAATAGAAGCAATCTCAAGCTCATGAATACAAAGACGAAGTTGTTGATTAGCGATTAAATGAAATCCAATTAATCTGTGTGACCTGCGAAATCTGGGGCGGGGCTAATAATTATACACACCTGGTCCAGGGATGAATTCAATGGCCAAGACTGTAAGGTGAAGGGAAATTCTTTACTATGCACTATGGAAGACTCTCTGGACAGTGTACATGTAAGTGTGACATCTAGAAAATTAAATGTTTATTCAAAATACACATGGAGGTAGAAAGGACCTCCTAGGAAATAATGAAATGGAAATGAATACTTGTGACAAACATGTGACTGTGTGAACAGTTTTTGACATAGGTACTCAACATATAAACAATTGTATTGTTTACTGTTGTGTCAGCAGTCTACCCTCTACAGTCTAAAAAATTCCATCAAATATTAAACCCTGTACTGTATGGAGAATGAAGTGATGAAATCTTACAGAAAGATGTATGCAGTAAATATTCCTGAATAAGTTAAGAAGAAAAACTGGCATTGTCAAGACAATATTGTGAGAATTATGGTACATGGTGATAAAGACAGCCTATGTAAGTACACTGTAGGCAGTTCCAGTGATTTTTAAAGATAGCTCAAATGGTGATTTTGTTTAAATGTACGGATAGATTAGCCTCTCAGAATTCCAAATCAATTTTAATTTTCAAAATCGGTCGAACGGTTCTCGAGATAGAGCGATTTAAAGAATGGCAAAAGTAACATAAATTTGACTAAAAGGTCAAAGGTCATCCTTTGGTTTTCTTTATTTGCACAATGGCACCACTTATAACAGGAAAAGTTGCATCGATTGTCTTGTTGAGCAATATCTTCAAAAACTGAAACATAAACTAACTTCTTCATTTTCGGCGGAAGTTACTTGATACCATCCAGTGTTTAAAGAAAACATAACCCCATCCACTTACTTTAATTATATAAATGCAAATAGGTAATATGAATAATTAATTAAGTAAAATTTTGAGAAAAGGCCGATGCCTTTTCAGATCCTCCTCGCCACAGATCGCGCCAAGATCGCACAAAAATTTGTCGCAGCGTTAGAGCCTGATGCAAACTACAGATGTATGGTTAAATTTTTTAAAAAATAAATTTTTATATTTTTCAAATTAATTAATTATGCAAAATAGTGCATAGAAAATTGTTTTCATCTATCAACTTCACTTAAATATAGCTGGTAGAATGCTAATTTTTAGATGAAATATTCTTTGGTAACATTTCTAACAATTACTATTGCCGAATCAGAATTAATTTCCTATGTATTTTTTTGTTTTGTCTTTCTTATGATTTTTAGTTTTTTCAGTACCTTTTGTTTTTTTATTTGTTTTTTCGGTAAAATTACAGCGGCACCTTCTTTGTTGATATCAGGCATAAATTAATTAATTCAATCAGTAATTGGAAAATAATAGTTTGAATTTTGTCTTGCAAAACACAACTTTGCATTGAATTTTGTACACGCGTGATAAAATGATGCATCGTAGAATCCTTTTCCTCACGTTATTCGTTGAATTTCAAAAAACTTATATTATTTTGTTTGTAAAAGGGTTTAGATTTTTAAAACTTATTACACTGTTTTTGAATAAAAATAAAGGAAATCATTAAAAATATTGTCTTAAACACTTTAGATATCATAACTTTTGATTGGCAAAGTCCAATTGGCAAGCAGGAAACACTAAAGAACAAGAATCACTTAGATTTTTTGAAATAAGAGCCAAATCACTACCAACACACGCCCCACAGCCCTGAGATAAAGGTAACATCAGGATGTGTATTATGATTGTGCCTGCTATAACTGTGCCCTAGTGTCGAGAAGACGGCAATGAGGCATCAGTCACAGCGTGCATAATCACTCATGATATTTAACATGTACTAAGGTCATAAGTTAGATCCATGATATACTCCGATTTGAATCTGTTTTCCATATTATAAAATCCTAATCGATAGCCTGTTCATTACCCATATTTCAGGAGATATTTTACAGTAGTTCTATTTTCCATGATATTAACCAATACCCTTGCCACTTCGGTGGATCAGATCAGCATACTTAAAGACCTGTTCAACTACTTTCAATGGTGAGTGTTGGAACCCTATCGTACAGGCGCGCGCAATGTGACCTCCTAGCAGGCCCTAACACTGTATAAATTAGTTAATTTGTTAATTTTACGTCTTTGCACATTTCTTCCCTCGAAAAAAACTTGCCAAAACAGCTATAGGGGGAAAGAGCTTATCGACTCAAAAGTGCATACATTGCCATGGCGCGACAAACACATGTCGGGTGGCATGCATCGGTCACGCACGGTCAGCTAAACTAAGGCAAGCGCACGTGTGATCTGATTGGTTGCAGGGTGGCACCCAGGTGGGAAATACTGGGAAATACCAAGAAATACTGGGAGATACATGGAAAATACTGGGAAATATCTGGGAAATACTGGGAAACACGAGGGCAATACCTAGCAGTGTAGGCCTACTCATGAAGTTGTACAAGGTCAACTAAGAAGGTCATTAATGCCCTTCATTTAGGCTTTTCTTACACAAATCCACCCTGAACTGATGAAAAGACTCTTAGAAACCTCTTTTCAATTTTCTGTTATGATAACTTAATTCCGTTTTATTTCACATACTGTACAACAGTACTACATCCAAGTGTTACATGTAGCTTTTTGTGCAGTGTCCCTCATCTTGCTGAATATACAGGGACAAAATCAACTGTCTGTGAGGTATGCTATTTTAAGTGTTTGGGATTTATGGAGCAATTCACCTACATGTATATTTGCAGACTGAAATGATTGAGAAAAAGGTTTCTAAAATAAAAGCAGGTGAATTTTAGATTTTCCTAAGCCTGTTAGTATGGCCGTGTGAAAAGTTTGTCCCACCAAGCAGAATGAGTCCCTAGTTACCCACTATCATGACTATCAGTTAAGTTAGGTTTTTGTTGTATCTTGTGTTGAATCACTTACATGTATGCACAACAATCTTTACATTTTTTAGTTATTTTCCTTCAAGAAAGAACTTTTTTATTTCCCAGTATTTCCTGGTATTTCCCGTTTTTGTCAAATATAGCAAGGCAGTACGTGTATTTACCGGTAAATACCGGTATTTACCACCCGGTATTTACCGGCCAACCCTAATTGGTTGGCAAGAAAATCTTTCTTAACTTATTCCTGTTAGTTGCTGGCTACATACATGTAGATCTTCCTTTAAACAGCTCAGCTCAGGCCTCAGCTCAGTTCTACCATACTGTACAGTCAGTGGGAGAGGCTGCTCTGTATACCCTTCACATTCTCATTCACCCATGACCTTCACCATGACCATGTCAACACTCAGCAACACTGCACTGCAGAGTGCAAACAACCACAACAATTGTCAATAGCAGCTAAACTTGATCTCGACATCAGGGTTACACATAGCAATTTTGTTTATTTAAATCATGATTTAAATCAATAAATTGGTTTGATTTAAACCACCTTTTTTATGATTTTAAATCTGCCAAGTCCATGCATTGCTGGGTGGGCAGTCAATTAGAACAGTAAAGACACAAGTAAACATTGTGGTAGGGCTGCAGTCCATATTGATATCCACCCGCCATAAATATAAACATGTCATAGTCAAAACCTCTCATGTAACATAAATTGCCATGTCTGAATGTAGTTTAAATAATGGTTCATGATATCAGATATGCATTTTTTTTCATACACCTGCAGAAGCACTAGCACGGATGAAATAATGTGTCTGTTTATATATTGAATGCAGAGATATTAATTTTCATTTTTCTGTGAAATGGCATTCCATGGCAATTCCAATTGGCATGATTGGGGGAGCTGCAGCTGCTCGCATGTGACGTCACAATTTTAAAACTTAAACATTCAGAACTCTTTTATCTTTGATGGATTTTCACCAAACCATGCAAACCATTGTCATTATTAGGTTTCTCTTCATTTTTTTTTTTTTTTAGGGTTTATTCACCGTCAACAAGGTGGACTTACAATTTTTATCCCATTCAATATTCATCAACTGATAATGTGGCAATGCCCTTTCAACTTCAAGTTCAAGTTCAATTTTTTTACGTGAATTTGTTTACCTGACATCCTCGTTTGTGATGAAAACCGACAACTACAACATGTAATATAGGTCCACAAGAGCTGCTGTCTGCTTCTTTCGATTCGCATTCGGCCATTTTTAGCAGCAACAAGCCAAAGCAAAGTCAATACAATAGACACGACGTACGGAGACCATTGGCGACCGACGCGACTGCGAGGGAGGCCGGCGGAGGGAGCGGGAGTTGGTCGGGGCAGGTAGGGCTTGCTGCGGGCCGACTGTGACTCGTCTCTCTAACGTTAGCCCTCTTGTGTTAAATTCACCCTCTTGGCTGCAGACCTGTGTATCCTCCTGGTTAACTGTCTACTAGTATTTCAACATCGATCAGTAATGTTCTAACTCCAAATCCAAGGCTCATTCCAATTCCAATTCCCTGCTGACGTGTTTACACTATCACGCACGTACGTACGTACACATACATTCGATTCGATTCATGACGGAATTTTTCGCAATTCGCCGACTATATATCGTCAAGCCGAGTGATGGCGCAATCCCGAAAAGTGAATGAATGAATGAATGAATGAATGAATGAATGGAATTGAATGAATGAATGAATGAATGAATGAATGAATGAATGAATGAATGAATGAATGAATGAATGAATGAATGAATGAGTGAATCGAATTTATTACCACCATACTTAACATAACAGCTCCCTACATGTCATGTGATATGAATTCCAAAAAAGAGTTATTTTCTGAGACGTTTGGAAATGTTTTCTCCTGTGCATATTATGAGTAACATTATTCATGCAGGCTTCTATGAAAAAAAAACCCATTCAGTTATCATGAACCCCGGCATGAACCATAAAAAAAATGGTAATTTATGGAATTTATATGACATGACATTATACGGGGAGCTGCTCACATGCGACGTCACAAAACTAAAACTTTGAAACTTCATAACAATCTTATTCTTCGATGGATTTTCGCCAAACTTTCATTAATATGTTTCTATCATTTTGGCTTTTATTAAAACCAACTTGATGTCAGGGTGAACCCTGCCTTTATTAAATTAAGGAAATTAATTATAAAGAGATATTAAGTAAAATAAAAGACTTTTGGGTGTGGAAACAAAGGGTGTAAATGTAATACATCTATTGAAGACATATGCATTATCAAAACTAAATAACAGTTTTCATCTCCATTAGTTATTCCAAAGTGGGTATTGTTATAGAAGTTAAAAAAAAATATATAACATTTGGGTTCTTCTGGAATGGGGAAGTTAGAATTAAGAGGAATATAATATTTCAGGATTATAAGAATGGGGGAATGAGAACAAACAATTACAAACTTAGCATTAAAGCTCAACAGATAGGATGGTTGAAATGTTTACTGTTGGCCTATTATGCCAAAAAGAATAAGTTGGAAAATGTATTTTTATTGTTGCAGATCAGTGGGAGGGAGATTCATTTTCTGTACGATTTAGTGTTGAAAATTAAAACAGAAAATTCCTCCATTTTATTTGGAAGTTTTGAAAGCTTGGAATGTCAAAATATGGAGGGATAATCATAGGCATATGGGATCTTTTCAGTTGGGGGGGGGGGGGGTCAAAACATTTTTTGCTCGCAGTATCATTAATGCCCGAATATTTTTTTTTTTTACTAGATTTGAAAGGCAGGAGTGGGGGCCTGAAAGGGGATCCCCTGCAGGCTGCTTGTGCGGGCAGAAGCTGGAGAAAATGTTTTGCATAGGGGGCCTACAGCTGCAATATGGGGCAGAACTCGGGGAAATTGCGGGGGCAGAAGCTGCTTATATGGGTCAGGATGTAGAAGCTGCTATAATCGAGCAGCCAACTCCAGGAGCTTGAGAAACATTTCGGGCAGGGGCTCTGATCGGGCTGGAGCTTGGAGAAGTGCAGAAACTATAGGGAAATTCGGGCAGCTTCCAAACAACAAAGATAAGATAGCAGTAGCTATATATAAAAAACAAGGGGTTTTTTTTGGAAGATCAAAATTTAGTTCTTTTTTCACAAAACCTACCCATCTTTTTTTTACAAGTTTAATTGTGCCGTTTTCATGTCGAAAACGTTAATTAGTAGGCCTATTTTCATCTTCACAACATGGGATGGTACCATTGATCTGTTGGCTAAACGTATACCTTCCTTTTTAATACTTTTCTTTCATTTTTTTAACTTAATTGATTTTTTTTTTACTTGCCGATCAACAAAGTTATCATCCTCTTGGTCCTCTTGGCTACCCACTGACTCCTGCGACTCTGGGTGTACTGAACTTGCTTTTACACGCAACATGTTATAATTATTTAGACTAAAATTTTGATATTGACACGATTTTCTGTTAGCATTATAGCCCTCAAAGCTACAACCGTTCGCATGCCGCAGCGCGCAGCGAAAAATTGAAATGATGTACACTCAATTAGCATTTAAACGTTAGAATTAACAAGTGAAGAATTTCATAGCAAAAGCCAGTAAATGCCATTTTTTTTTCAAAAATGGGAGGCAAAATGTATGATAGCAAGAGGGGTACTACTGGCGTACATTTTCATTTTTCTCCCAAAATTCACTTTAACGCTTAATTTCGTGATTTTGAAATCATAGTTTTATGGCAAAACCCAATATATCCAAAGGTAGCCAATCAGCGTGCATATCATACCCAGCTTGGCGGCGCCCATAAAATTCTACAGTTACAAAGTGACCTCAGGCAGGCCAGGCGCGCGCTAGCATGCAGTCCACGGAAAAAATATTGATTGGATGCCGCCGTCTACGGTCTCCTTGATCGGAATTCAATATGGATTTATGCCATTTTGCAATACTGAACTGCAATTAAACGTGGATATGCAATACTGAACTGCAATTGAAGCAATTAATTTTGGTAAAATGCCATATATCTAGATTTATGTAAATTTGCCACAGTACATAAAGCATTTAACCTAAGTTGAGATTTCTGCCATGCTCTGTATTTGCACAACAAAATTTTGTGTGTGTCTTAATTTGCCTAAATTGAAATATTTATTGGCTTTTGCTTTTTTTCTTTCGCACTCTTCTGCTCCCCCCCCCTTGGGTGGGGGTGTTTTTTTAAGGGGAGGGGCTTTTTTGGACGGGGGTCTGCCCCGTGACCCCATCCCCCACATCCGGCTCCTGTGGAAGAAGACATAAACATCACATCACAAAAATCCCAGGTCCATATTTTTTCCGGTCACGTCGACTGC
>JZLH01S0232605.1:54019-66863 GCA_001188425.1 Eucidaris tribuloides | reverse complement strand
TTCCCGGTCACATCAACCGCCGAAAAACTCGCTCAGCGGGGGGAAGGGTGGTTTGATGATAAAACGAAAAAAAAGAATAAAAAATCCCTCAGATTTATGTAATCATGTAAGTTCATGGGGGGGGGGGGACATTTGATATTGTGTCCCCCACCTACAAAATCGTTGGGGGCGGGGCATGTCCCCCTGTCCCCCCTGGATTTGCGCCCCGACCACTCTACCTTGTGTAAAAATATTGAATTCGACCAATAAGATGGTAAATAAAGATGTACACCTTTTTTCCCCGAAAAAAGTATCAACTTTTCGGCAGCAATGTAGTGCTAAGCCACGATTTTCAAGATGTTTTCAATATGTTTGTACTTTGTGGGTTAGCACTATATTCATCCTAAATTTTAGAGCGACAAGTTTTTGGGCAATTTCTACAACTTATGAAATGCAGGTAGCTGGTAAAACAAAAAGATAGCAGATTACGAATTTACTTCAGTCAAAATAAGTCTGCTTATTGCAAATTTTAAAGCAATTTTCACCTTTTTACTTGTGGGTTAGCACTATTTTCATGCTGAAAAGTAAACAAATTATTTTTTGTTGTTTTGTGGAAATTTATGTTTAGAAGCATCCCAAGATCCACCTCATTCGATAAAGTAACAGTTGTGTGAATAAAACTTAAATTTGATGAATGACAAAATTTCCTATGGGATTTTGCATGTATTAATTTCAGGAGAAATATAGTGCTAAGCCACTGCTAACTAGCTGATGTTATGTCACAAATGACATTAAAATGTACAACTTTATCTTAATCTTCGTTCTCCATATTCAGAGGGTCATCTTTAATGTTTTACTCTTTCATTTGACTAAATTTCAAGACAACTGACCAAAGACTGTGTTTTATGGATTTTTTTCAAACTTTAAATATCGATTATCATAATGACACTTTTGTGGGTTAGCACTATATTCCGCCGACCCCCTCCCTCATAATTATGTGGAATTGTGCAGCACTTGCGCCAGCCATCGATTTCGGACAGTTACCAATTTAAAATTACACTGACACTGAAGGATCGCGCAAATTTATCATTAAAATATACTGAAACAAACTGCTTCAGTGTGGATTTTCAAACTATAGATTATTTATTACAGTAGTAGAGATTTCACGTAACAAGCGGGAGGGGCCCGGGGAGGGGGAGGACGGCAACACCAAATGCAAAATAATAATATTCTCGTGCCGCTGAATTATGTTTAACAAAATCTATTCGACAAAATATACATTTGACAAAACACAATATTTCACAAAACACATTAGACAGTTATATTTCACAAAATTTATTCGACAAAATATATATTTGACAAAATTATTAGACCAAAAATATTTCACGAAAATACAATTATATTTGACAAAAATAATTCAACCAAATATACGTTTGACAAAATCATTTCACAAATATGTTTGACCAATCATTTTACGAAAACTTTATGTGTATACACCACTGAACTCTACACTACGTAGTGTAGAGTGGTATACACAGATCATGTGATAAACTATTTCTGCAAGATTAGCGTGCCATAGACACGGTACCTTTGTATGGCACGCTAATTTTTCAGAAATAGTTTATCACATGATAGAAAATTTTGGGACGATGTTGCTTGGTTGCGATCGAGGTGAGGGTGATTTTGCATTGATTTTATATCACAAACTGTTACTTTATTTCATTACTGGCAAGTACGTGTATCATATTAGTGGATTTGAGCTTGATATGAAATATTTGAATGGAGGCAAGCCTTGATCCGCTTCAGTTCTATCCTGTTCCAAACGCTCTGCATGCCCATAGTCCCATTCGTTGAGATTTGTGTTTTATCATTGTCAATGACATTGATTCGTCGCCCCGAATTGCTGCCAGTCTAATTTAGGTTTAACTTATCTACAGCGCGGTGCAGTGACAGTGCATGTTTTTCAAAGTATGCCAGAAAGTGCAAAATTTATCAGATGTGATGATCGATGGTGATGATGATGATAATGATGAATACGACGACGATGACGATGCATGATTAAATAATGATCATCCATGATGGTAACGATGCCTTGGCTAAGCCTTAGGTTAGGGGAAGATGATATGATGGATGATGGATACAGATGATGAATAATTGAATGACAAATAATCGAATGATGGAATGATGTGATAGAATGGTGAGGATAGCTGATGGATGAAGACAATGATGGATGATGATAGATGATGATTGGATGATGAGGATAGATGGATGATGATAAAAGATGATGACTGATGGAGTGGTGATGACGGCATTGATGATGGATATTGATGGATGCAGAATGAGGATAGATGATGATTGATGAAGATGAAAATGATGGATGATGATGATGGAATGTTGATTGGATGATGAAATGATGATGATTGCATTGTTGATGAAGATAGATGATGGATCATGGATGAAGATGACAACAGGATTGATGATAGATGATGGAATGATGATGAGTGGATGATGAGGATAAATGATGGAGCATGGATGACAATGATGGATAATGGTGAATGATGGAGTGATGATGATAAATTATGGATAATGATAATGATTAATGATGCTGGATAGTGGACAAATGATGATGGATGAGATGATTGTTGATGCTGCTGTTGATGATAGTGAGGATGATGACAATTGTCAGGATGATGATGACAATCGTCAGGATGATGATGACAATTATTACGGTATGATTGTGATGAGTATAATGGTGTTTAAATTGATGAGGATGGTACTATATATTTTTTTTTGGGGGGGGGAGGGGAGGGGATCTTGATCCATGCTTAGCCAACAGACCAAGGTAAACTCAAGTCCAGGCCAGAAAGCAATATTATTGTAATTTAAATTCTACTTGCAACACAATTAACATTTCCCAAGCAATTCAGGCAGTTTGGATGACACATATTGAAAGTGGATGTCTTTTGGTATGGATTTGGGCAAACTCAATTTATTCAAGCTGGTTCAAATTATCCAACTAGTATTTCGCAATAAGAATGTCTCTAAGAGCTACATGTAAATTGTTGTTGATGACTATTTTAGATCCTTATAAACTTCATGAACTTCACTGAGGACATTTCTGAACATTTGTAAACGGAGGCATCGTTGCTCAGTGGGTAAAGGCTGTGGCTTCCCGGTTTGAATATTGCCATGGCATCTGTGACTGTGTCCTTGGCGAAGGTAATTAATCTGCATTACCTCTCACCACCAGAAGTATAAATGGTTATCTGAGTGAATAGAGAAAGCCATTTGTGAATATATTAGTTTCTGAGTGCCTAATAAGCAGCTGGTCTTGGAATACACCTTACTCCCCATGGAGTGGACGTGGAACACTTGAAAATGCTTCAAGAACCAAATTAGAAACATATACAAACTATACACCAACTGGAGTGGATCTCCCAGATGAAAGGATTTGTCTCTAAGTACTTGAGGAGAATCAAGCATGAATATAGCAGTATTTTATTTCTCTGGAGTCCCAATAGAAGTAAATCCCATAGAAAGGTACACAACAGATTTCCCAGCTGCCCTAATGAATATTGAAGGTAGTTCTTTCAGAAAGGAGTCAACATTTGACGGTTTTGACCTTAAGATATTTACAGCAGAATCCTTGCATAGTTTACTCGATTCTAGTCCAAGTGGAGGAACCGACAGTGATTGCATTGTGCAGAGCGCTATAGCTTCATACCTCATTTTTCTCCTGACTCACGACCGACAGTTTCACGCTTCAATTCGACGTTCTTCTGGTGAGTGATGGCTCTGGTGGTTATACTACACGGAATGATGGGGTTCTGTCACGGTCCGGTGGTCTTGGATTCTGATGTCTGCATTTAGAGATTATCTCGGAGCGGGTGTTGAGAAGGGCGCTGGTTTTGTTTGTTATTATTGCCAACTTCTCGTCCAAACACAGGTTGCATGTGCCACTCTTCCTCTTGTGTGTGTTTGATTTCTTTAGTATGGTCCATTTGATGTCAGGATTTTTGTTGTTGTTCTTGAGTCCCCAGATATATTCGAAATATATCTGTTAATAACTGTTGAGATTTCTTCTTGCATGTAGCACACAACTACAAATAAAAGTAATAGCCATGAATTTTTATGTGTATCATCCTGCGGTATATGTAATTGCAACCTGTCACAATGGCTACCGTAAAGCCAGAAGTTGAATAATGAAATTGATAACAGTGTACTCTATTAAACATTGCTGGATATACATGTAGAAACCCAAGACAGTCTGACTGAAGTCCCATTCACAAATTTCACAGGCATTCTTTCTTTACCACACAACCTTCATAATCCATAAACATGTCATTTGTAAGATGTAATAGATTTTTCATTTGTCTCTCTCTGTATTTTAGATTGCAACTGCTGATCTATGATTTTAACAAACATGTCAGAAAAAATGAACCAGGTTTCGAACCCGCGTCTACAGCTATCCGGGCTGCGACAATACCACCAGGCCATCACTGGATGCCGGCACTGACACGACGACCAAGGAACAAATACCAAAGCTCACAATTCTGACATTGTTATGTTAAATAGTCCAAGGCGGACATTTTTATCATTGTTATTAAATGAAAGGGATTATTCAGAGAGGTGAAAATACGATGTAATAGATTTTTCATTTGTCTCTCTCTGTATTTTAGATCGCAACTGCTGATCTATGATTTTAACAAACATGTCAAAGTGATGGCCTGGTGGTATTGTCGCAGCCCGGATTTGTTGACTGAATTTCAAGTTAATTAATATTTTCCACACATCCTTTTGGAACAACGTTATTTTTCTATCATTTCAGACTCTGTGAAAACGATGCAGCCTCAATTAAAAAAAATGTTTTTCACCATGGAACAAGTGATACATCTGCCGTTGATGCTCCTGGTATTGTACTCAATATCCTGCCATGCGTCTCGGGGAGACACCAGCCAGGTCCACAGGAATCATCTCAGGCTTTGCCTCAACATCAACTGCAGCTCACCAGAGAAGCTGGAAGAGTTTGTCAGTAGACAGCCCTTGCATCTCCAGCTCCTCGCTTGGGATTGCTCCTCAGAGTGTCGATACAATTCCATGTGGAAGTCTGTGGATGACTTCGTCCGGAATCAGCTACCGATTCCCCAGTTTTATGGCAAGGTGAGCAACGGAGTTGTGGGGATAGATGGCAGTGGTTTCGAAGTTTCAGTTTATTTCATTCATTATTATGCGTATGTGTGGTACATAAGAATACACCGTTCAAACTTGTGGATTCATATTTCATACTCAAGTTGTATTTTTTATCAGTAGTCTAGGTTTCAGACACTGATCTGACCCACTGATCTTGAATATGGTAGAGTCCAATCATAGCAAAGATTGCTTGAAAATCATCCAAATGCAGTGGTGTGTTTTGTTTGTAAGCTTTGATCAGCAAGTTTTCAGTTTTTTCACTAGATGATACACAAATCAGGTCTGACAGACAACGAGTTTAACTGTGTAAAATTCAAATACAGTGAGCAATGTTACGTCGGTGCAGTCTAACTGAATTTTATTTTATTAACCAGACTTTTCAGTCAAAGGCTTTTGTGAGTTACGTATGTGAAGATTTACTTATGTAAACCTGTTTTATTATGAAAAATATACTTGATAAGCTTACAGTTTGGGATGTGCAAATCATGGCTGTTAATTCTTCACGCATATCTTATGTACTTTCTCTCATACAGTGGCCTTTCATAAGACTGTTTGGTATTCAGGAGCCTGCGTCTGTTGTGTTCTCTATAGGGAATGGTCTTAGTCAGATATATTTCTGGTACCAGCTGAGAAGCCGCGTACCAAACACAGCACCAATGTATTATGCTTGTCACGTGCAGATTTTAGTAAGTATGCAACTTCTATGTATATTGCTGGGGGGGGGGGGGGTGGGGGGTCGGGATCAATGTATTATGCCTGTCATGTTCAGATGCATTTTATATGAGTATTGCTAAGGGGGGTGGGGGATAATGTCTGTGCTTGGTACAATTAAAATAACATTTGTCTTAATTGCTTTGTCTCATACCTGGACTTCACTCCAGAATATTTGTGAATGCTAACAGTGTTCCATTTTCATAAAAAGTCTAAATAAAATAGGAGGTGGTGTCAATTTCTGTCAAATAATAATAAGTCCTTTCTTTTTAAGTCATTTTCAAACTTTTTAAAATGTTGATTGTTTGATCTTTGATTTTTTTACAACATTATAATGATTTCTTAAGACTATAAGTTTTGAAAAATGAAATGGTTAAACTGTTTGAGCATATCACAATGAAATAGTTATACAGGAAAGGCAGTAGTAATCTTTATCAGCAATTGTATTTTTACAGATCGCTTTAAATGCCTGGCTTTGGTCAACAGTGTTTCATACCCGGGATCTCATATGGACAGAGGTAATGATGCTTTATGATTATTGTTTAATTTACTTGTTAAGTGATGATAATGATGATGATAATGATGATCATGATGATCATCATCATCATTAACAGTAATAGTATAATACCATGTAACACATTCAGAGGTAATTACCTCAAGAATAATAAAGCTTGGTTAGAGAATATTTCATTTCAGGGTTTATAGACTATTCTTCAGCTGAAAACGGTAAACCCCAAATTAGCTCATCAGAAAAATATGCCAAATTTATTTGTAATTCAATGATTCTTGTAAATCACAAAAAGTTAGTTTTCCTGTCCATAAAATTATGACTAAATTACAAATTATAACTGAATCAAATGATGATTATCATTCATTTCACTGCATTAAATTTCACATCTACAGAAATCACACTTTACGAATTGTGATGAAAAACAAATTATTTTCTGTCTATCCCTTTGTAAACTATTGTACATACTGTATGAATGACAAGTTTTTAACTTTTAGTTTCATGTCTGTTTCGTAACAAACATAATAACTTTTGCTAATCAGTGACTCTCATTTTAATTAAATGAAGTTTCATCATGTAAACTATTGATATTGCGGGGGATGTTGTAGAATTACAAACACTTTCTTTTGTGCTGTGCAACACAAGCTTTTGAATTTAGAATGTCACCTCATCATGTCATACACTAGATAGAATTCATGTTCATTAGTGAAAGTCAGTATTCCATTTTCACTTCTTTTTTGCCACAGATGATGGATTACTTCTCGGCATATTCAATAGTTGTGAGCAACCTCTTCATGGTATCCATTAGGTAAGTTCTATTAACCATTTGGGATCGATGCTATACAGCACTGTTGTTCATTGAGAGACGATGCAATATACATGTGGTTGACTTTGAAGGGAATTTACACCCATGGTTACTTATAAAATTCTTTACTAAATATTTATTTCCTGCTCTATACTGGTCAAAAATGAGTAATTTTTGGGACAGACGCATTAAGCAATAAAACTCGACCACTTATCCAGTGTTTGACCATAAATTTCTGTCATATATTCTGGGCTTCTGTAGAAGCCTGTCGTCTCTGAGTGTGCAATGTACTGGGCTTCTGTACAAGCCCGTTGCCCCCAAGGTGTAAGCCCCATTCAGATAGAAAATGGTGTAAGTCAGGTGGTTCAGAGCAGTCTTGAAACTCTATTAACCCCCTTCAGATAGCACAAAATAGCAGGGATGTAGTCGAGGCCGGCCTCGAGGCCGGATTTTGCTGGCCTTGGCCTTGGCCTCGGACCGAGTCACGTGTACAAAGTCTATGGGAACAATATTTTTCCAGTGGCCTCGTGACTCGGAACGGCCGGCCTCGACTACATCCCTGCAAAATAGGCATAGCAGCTGTGCGTTTTTGCCCTCTTAAACTTTTCATACAGTAACCATAAAGGCAGAGTTGCAACTTGCTTTGCGATACCGCACAGGGAGTGTATATTATATATGTGCAATTGTCTTTTGTTTTTTGGCATGGATGTTGTTGAACTCTGAATGCATCACTGTGCAACGAGTAGCAGAGGCGGTGTAAACCTTTCACACAGATGGTGAGGCATATCAGCTACTCCTTTTCGCCGTGGAGGGGTAACAGAGGCAGTTCAGAGCTGGTGAAGTTGGTCTATCTGAATGGGGTTTTGGAGACTTTTAGCCTGCCCTTTTCATGACTTTTACTGAAGCAGGCTAGAGCTATCATGTTTTGGGGTTGTTTGTCTGAATGTTCGTCCATTTGTCTATCCATCCCTGACTGTGATAATTTAAGAAATGCTGATTAGAATTTAGTGAAACTCTTGTCAAATATGTGCCACAATGCAACAATAAACTGGTTAGATTTTAGAGTTAAAGGTTAAATGTTAGAGGGTCTTTTTATTGTGGCTTGTAACTGTCATAAATTTAGAACTTTGATGAGATGTTCATAAAATTTGGATAAATATCGTGTATGATGCAACATTGAACTGATTAGCTTTGGAAAATCAGTTAATTAAAAGTCAAGGGTCACTGGGCATTTATGTCTGATTTTGGCTCATCACAACAATAAACTTACATGTAGATTAAGATTCCTGCTAATAGCAATATACTTGTCCTTTTTTATGTTCAGAAAAATGTTTTTAGCACTTTGTGATTTTGTTTTTGTTTGTGTTCTTTCAGAGTCTTGGCTTACCGGAAAATGGTCCTAGATAAGCGAGTTGCTGGAGCTATTGTGGCAGTCATGTGCTTTGTTTATTGCCGCCACATCTACTTTCTTGGTTTTATCCACTTTGATTATGGCTACAACATGAAAGTCAACGTTGCTACAGGTAAAAAGATGAGATTATTGTGTTGTCAACAAATTGGTTGTGGCTTGTAAATATCATTAAGTCAGTGAATGCATTTGGTATTTGGTGAAAAATCAGTGTTTCTCCCATTGTGGGTTCTAGATAGACCTACATCAGTTGCACACCTGCCAACTGTCCCTATTTTCCAGGGACAGTCCGTTTTGGCAAAAGAAAAAAACACTTTTTACCCATTTTTTGAATTGTGTCCCTATCTTTGCAAATATTTGTTGTATAGGATATTGAAGAATGTCCCTATTTTTCAAGTTTTTTAATTCCATATTGTCCCTATTTTTGAGGTTTCAGGGTTGGCAGGTATGCAGTTTTTAATGTCATAAAACTGCATGATTTTGAGAAATAAATAAAAATGAAAATGTCAGGGGGGCCCTCGATATTTTGCCACAGGTAATGAACGTAATAGAAACATGGCACAGAGGAACTTATTCAAACACAAGTAGCTATTGGTATAGCTATTAACTAGTTCCATATGAGCCTGTTGAACATTCTAAAAATCTTTTTACAAGGACTTGGGCATGTTCGATAAATTTGAGTCATGCAAAATGCTCCTCCACTTCAAGTGCATCCAAAGTCTATCTCCTCCAAACCATGACAATCAGCCAACCATCCAGGTACTCTCTCTGCTCCGCATAAGGCATCATGCTATTCCATCCATCTGCCAAGATGGTCTCAACGATTGGTGATAGGGCATTTTCAACTTCTGCTCTCCAATTCTGGAACGGTTTACCTCAATATCTCAGATATCAGCATTCCTCCAGTCTCTTCAAACAACATCTCAAATCTCATCTCTTTAATTGAAGTCCAAGTATAGTATTGGTAATTGGTACAAAATGAAATTCTTTGCAATTATGTTTTTTATATACACCTACATGACCTATTAATACCCAGAAAATTGCTCGCTCTGAAACTTTCCCATTTTTCAGAAATTGCTCGAAATGTAAAATCTCGGGTGGGACCACTGGGATTTTTCATAGATAATGTACATACCACTAGATACTCTCCTTTAATTTATGCATCATAATTTGTTACTATAAACAATTTTCAGTAGGTATGATGTTGTTTTCTGATGTCTGGGGTGACAATAGAATACTTTGTGACAGATAGACCAAAAATTTGTCTGATCGACCAAAACTATACTTGGGCTATAAGAAAATGTGCTATGTAAATGTATTATCATTGTTATTTATGTAAATGTATTATCATTGTTATTAAATCAATGCCATCTTTCCTTAATTTTTCAGCAACTTTTAGCTTCCTGTGTTGGATAGTATGGAGTCTATGGAATATAAGGCGGCAGCCGTACCTTTGGAAAGCCATTGTCAGCATTGTGGGCGTCAATATAACCCTTGCACTGGAGCTCCTAGACTTTCCTCCGATATGGTGGACATTTGATGCACACGCCCTGTGGCATGCCAGCACTATCCCTATCTCACTCCTGTGGACCAGGTGAGATACACTTGGTATTTCAGGACAGAAAAATCAAATCTATTTTTTGGGGCTACTTTTAAACCTGATTTTGATAATTGTTGTATGTTATACATTAAACCCTATGAGGAAATTGAGGGTTGTTTTGTGATTTTAGGGGGCTATTTTGTTAATTTTGGTGGCTAAATCGCCCTCGACCCCTGTGTATTTCCTACACTGTGGTATTTGTTTTGAAACTTGGGAGAGAGGGTGAAAAGGTGGTGGAAGAGAGAGGGAGGGGAGAGGAATGGGGGGAGGGGGTGGGGGTTCCAATGTAGCCTTGTAGTGTCATTATAGGTAAATCATTTTTTTTTGTTTTCAATTTGAGGTCGCTATTTCATGGTTTTATCCATGTGCACATTAATTTAGGCACAAAACTTGGCACCATTTTCACAATTATTGCCATTGGCTGAAAAAAATGTAATTTTGTATGTATCACTCAGTTAGTTTAATTGATCATTCCGGCAAGAAAAGGGTGGGGGGGGGCTTTCAATGTGTATTTTGCTGTTCTGTGGTGCAAACTAATGTGAAAAATACCTTGTATGGTGCACACAATTTTGTAGAGGTACTCTTAAACCCCCCCCCCAAAAAAAAAACATTCTAAGGGTGCTGGAGGTGGGTGGTGTAGCATCGATGCTCCCCTATAAAAAAAGTGGGGGTACTGCAGCACCCCTATCACCCCCAGCTCCGTGCACATGACCTGTTTTCTTAACCTGTTGAGGGCTAAGTATGAGATACCTCGGGCTGGGGTCTATGATGAATGTGTGTTATATCAGAATCAAATCATTTTCTTTACACTAAAATGTTGTAGTGATGAGATGTACGTTATTTAACTGGTCAGCTCTGTGGCATTATTAGCTTGAGTTGACATGGATATGCAGCTGAGGAAGGTGTCATCAGACCAAACTTATCTCCAGATATTTTCTTCTTTCTTCCTGTTTCCAGTTTCTATGTTGATGACTGTCTATACCTCCATCAATCTAAGGTCAAATTAAAGAAGGGCGTGTGAGTCTGGCAAATTGAGACAGACTGCAAGCTACGTATCAGCAATCTATCAAGACTGGCTGAGATCTTATTGGGATGCAGCGACGTATCGTCTCGCAGTTGTGTACAGCCCAAAAGAGCCTTGGAAATGATTCTGTTGGGCTAAGATGACAGAGAAGACATCTCGTACCCTGATTCTGCAGAGATATGTTCAAAGGTTATGAACAAGCAATAATCTGGTGCTACTGTGCATATGAAGGAGTATTAATCCGACAACTCTTAACGTGTCGGGCATTTTTTGACATTGCTGCATTGAACTACTTTTGGAGTGTAGTGTCAATTTCAATAGCTATAACTTTTTACACATGCATGATAAGGGAAAGTTTTTGGTACAAAAGCTGAAGAGAAATCCCCTTTCTATGTGATTTTTATTGTCTCGCCCATAGGAGGTGAAGGCAAGACTAAGGGATCCAAATGGCGTCCGTCCATCCATCATCGGTAGTCCGTCACAAATGTTAAAGTTTACCTGCAAGACTCTGTTATGATACATAACTTGGGAACTGTTGGTCCAGTGGCAACCAAGCTTATTAGGTGATAAATGCACTAGGGGTACCATCATGTTTTTGTGTTGCTGGAGGTCACTTGGTGAAGTCAAAGGTCAGTTGAGGTCGTATGTTAAAGTTTACCCACAAGACTCTCATACGACAAATAAACCGTTGACAAGCCATAAGACAAATAACAAATAAACAACTGTTGCTCCCTTTTCAACTAAACTTGGGTCATAGATGCACTTGGGGGACCGTCATGTTATAGGGGTGTCAGAGGTCACATGATAAGGTCAAAGGTCATTTTAGTTCAAATGTTAAAGTTTACCTGCAAGACTCTCTTATGACACATAACTTGGCACATGTTGCTGCAATAGCAACCAAACTTGGGTGATAGATGCATTAGGGGTACATTCTTGTTATTGTGCCATCAGAGGTCACATTGTAAGGTCAAAGGTCATTTTAGGTCAAATGTTTAACTTTACCTGCAAGACTTTCTTGTGACATCAAATGTGGGTTAGGAATGTACTTGGGGAAAGTATCCTTTCGTGTCATTTAGTCACGGCTGGGCGAGACACAATCTTGATGTTGCCTTGTGTTTCGTGGCCAGCATATTTGCAATTGATTTTGTCAAAATAACGTTCATGAAATGGTACCCAGGATAGTGACAGGCTGAAGATGTTAGGGTGTCTGGTCTCACCCTGGTTAATACTAGAGACTAGGAAGCTTGTGGAAGGACCACAAAGTATGAAGCAACCAACCCTGCATCAAGCGGAAAATGTGGTAGTTGATGATGATTATGATGATGATGATGATGATGATGACATAGGTATACCCAGAAGTTTTTCAGGGGGGGGGGGGGGTTCTATTGCAAATTGATGTACACTCTTTTATTTTTTCTATTTTTTGCAGCAGATATTTATCACAGAGTTTTGATATGCATCTGACTAACTTGACACATGTTATATTTAACAAATTTACAAGTGAAAGTGATATTAATTGTCTTCTTGGTCATTAATTACTTAATTAATGACTGGTGTAGCTTATGCTTGCCATTGACTTGTACACATTATGAAGCATGATAGTACTGCATGTAACAACA
>JZLH01S0232605.1:14936-25488 GCA_001188425.1 Eucidaris tribuloides | reverse complement strand
GAGTGAGTGTGCCACTCTTTTAGGTGACTTTTTTTGCAAAAAAAATCCTTGGCTTGAACATGCATTAGATCCACGCTTGGGTCTTGGGAGCGACCCGTAGTGAAGTCCGTCGCCTTTACGATCGCTCGCGGTAGCGGTGGTTTGGACCGCTGTTTGCTGCAAGACACAAATTTTGTGAAATGAAAAATTTATGTACTGTGCAAAAGCCGTAATTTATTACATTTCAATGAAAAAGTCCTTTCAAAAGTTTGATTTTGAGTTTAAAATTTGAATTTCAACTTACCGATACAGTCGCCAGTCAGTGAAATCTTGGTGGACAACCTTCGGGCGACTTTTGCTTGGTTGACGGGCGCACGTGCCGTGCGCGCTAATTCAAGCATTGGTATCAACGGGGTGCAGGTGCGATTTCTGCCTTGCGCTGTGGATGACCGGCGAGGGTGTCCCGCATTGTACAGGGAGATTGTCTGGCTACGGTTGCCGAGCTATGGGGCTATATACAGCATCTTTTGCACTGTATTACCCCATAGTTCTACGGGTGATTAGATCTAGATCTACATGGGTCTGGGGAAAAAAATCCTTAAACATTGGTCATGATTTTGAAATTTTACGATTTAGTCTGATCTAACGTTAACATATACTAACACGTTAGATATTTTCGCTAATTTCATCGCTAAAAAGTGAAATGTACAAAAATACCATTTTTCTTAATAAAAAACCTTACTTTAGGTACAATTTTCCGCCAAAATGACCCTTAAAAAAGGGTTGGGTTTATCGACTTCAGTGGCACTCCCCCGTCTGTACAAAATCTGAGTACCCCCCACCGGGGCCCATGCACGGGGACAGGAGGGGGGAGGAATTAGAGGGGGTGGGCAGGAGACCGCCCCTCCTGTTTTTTCAAAGTAGTGAAAATCTTTCAGTGATTTTCGAAAATTTCCGACCCCCCCCCCCCCCCCCCCCCGACCTTGGCCCAAGAGATGTTGCTTTTTGGCTGTGCCTGTGACTGTTGAGTTTTGGTTGCTGACATTTGGGCCGTGCAAACTGCAATTTTTTCCCAACTAGCTTGATACCACCATGCATTCATTTCCATTGGCACCTTTGACCCAAAATAAGTTGCAACAGGGCTGCCAACGCTCGTGCAATGAGCCTGAGACTCGGGCATTTTGGCCCTTTCTCACGCCAATATTTTGTTTAATTTTTCATGCATTTCTATGTGATCTCACACATTTGGACCCCTCACATTATAGGCCCTATTATTGGCCTATGGGAGTCTCATCTCAGGCAATTTCATTCACTGAGATTGACATCTCTGCATCTGAAGCTATTATTTATGTAAACTTGGGGGTGATGTCGGGGTAAAATCTTGGGAGGGCGAGTATTTGAAAATAAAAAGTAAATAAATTTCATGAATTACACAGCAATTTTTTTTTTTTGGGGGGGGTGGGGGCTGACACTGTAAAACTCAACAATAAAAGGCTTGGCCTTGGGCTTGACTTGTGGCTAAAAAGTCATATACATGTATTCTATTCTGACTTTTGTTTTGTAAAAATATGGCAAGTGTGATGAAATTCAAATAAAACTTAAAATGCTTTTGATCTCACTGTGTGTTAGATCTATTGTAGAATACCCCGCACATTCTGATCCCGCGAGTGTTTTGACATATGTAGACTCTTGTGGTTTATTTTGTCAGCGTATATATCAATGTCAGTGGTTAGCACTCTCAGGAATGTGTGGGGTATTCTACATTTGCTCCATGCTTTTTCGTAACAA
This sequence comes from Eucidaris tribuloides, assembly GCA_001188425.1. NCBI lineage: Eukaryota > Metazoa > Echinodermata > Echinoidea > Cidaroida > Cidaridae > Eucidaris > Eucidaris tribuloides. Next base: position 23,721 of record JZLH01S0232605.1, on the reverse strand, counting down.
CATACACTGAATTTGGATTTTTACACTTGACCACAAAAGTAGTCTGTCTGCCAGACCTGATTCAGATATTAACAGACCTAGTGAAAACTGAATATCTGCTGATCAAAGTCACAGTCACCAGTAATTCAGGAAGATCAAAAACTCACAGTGCAGTGCAGTTGTCAAGCAATCTTTGCTACAGTTGAACTCTTCCAAATTAAAAATCTGTGGGTGAAATCTACATGTTCATTAAGTTTAAAAACCTGTAACAGACATTGAGATTAGAGCTGTATCACAAGGTTAACCAACCGTAACCAACCATGAGGATCCTAAACCGGTGTGAATATGTGTGTTTCAGTAATTTCAGCTAACCATGTTTTATTTATCAGTTTGCTGAAGAAACATGTTCACTTTTGTAAAAGTATTAGAGATGTTAATTGATGAAAAAGTTTAAGTAATTCAGCTGTTATCCAAATATTTGACTAGTAATCAAAGGTTGTGTTCATAGCAATATATTTAATTTTTGTCTTTAATGCCAACAAGCTGGCATGATTATCTAAGGGATTAAAAGTATAAATAAACAGGTTCAAATATTGTTTTTAGGTTAACCAAAACTGACTGACTTTCATGAAAGGGGAACCAGTTTTGGAAAAAAACAAAATGATACAGCTCTAGTTGAGATTTTGGTCCCTTCTCCTTTCAACAGGTGTGATATTTCCATCTGGGATTCTGATGAGGTCGTACCATCAGATGAACTCATCAGGAACGTTCCTGGCATTGATGGACTGTATTGCCTTCTAACAGACAAGATCAACACAGCAGTCTTTGAAGCTGCGGGAAAACAGCTGAAGACGATAAGTACAATGTCGGTTGGCTATGATCATGTCAGTTTGGATGAGTGTAGAAAACGGTAAGTTGGAGAGAAGGCCTCAGAACTATAAATTGATTTAGATAGTTAGGTAATCAAATGATAATAATAATATTGTTTATTTACCCAGAGTAGCCACTCCAGTCAAATAGACTGTTCTCCCAGCAGGCCCTGCATAATGCAAATGTTATTATAACCCTTCTGTGTTCTAGAATGCCGAGCGCCAGAAGGAACAATTGTTAAAAGTATTTGGAATGACCTGGCCGGGGCTTGAACCCACGACCTTCCAGATGTGAGGCGGATGCTCCAACCACTAGGCCATCACACCGGTCGACTGAAATGCATCTCTGAACACAAACTTCCCTCCCTGTATATGTATCACTCAGTTATTCATGTCCATCATCACCTCTATTTAACAGTTACAACTTGGACTTACTATATAAAGAAACGTTATATAGTTGTAGATGACAGTATGTCATTTATACATGTAGCAATAAATTATAGTTGCATTTTAACCTGAAAATATCTGAATTTACAATGTAGTGTGTGAAGTTATTTATTTTTGAGTCACTTGATATCCACAAATGCATAGAAAATGTGCCTACTTTACAAAAAACATCTGTGACAAATGATGCAAAACGCAATATTCCAGTCTACCATAGTAGCCCGGTTTACTGCGTTATGTAGCATCCTCTTGTGTCCATCAAACAGATTTTTCAGTATGATGCTGAGGTTGTGTCAGTGCAACAGAAAGACAAAAACAGACAAAAAGTACATGAAGAATGAAAAAGAGATGCTAAAGTTGTTCTTTTCATGCTCTTAAGTGTTGTATAAGATCATTTCAGGAAACATTTGGCACAAGAAAAAGTTTGAAACATTGAAAAGCACACTACAAACATAACTTTTACACAGTTTTGTAACTCAAGGCACAATGTTGAAAAAAAAAATAATTCAACAAACTTGCAAATTTCTTTTCGGTATACCAGGGTACTGTATGGTGCATCAAATGTCAAATTTGTCACAAAAATCCAATGTAAACCTGCTAGTTTTGTGAGTGATTTAATGAGGTCTATTTTTCTACATAATAAAAGTGTCATAATAAATTCTATTACCTTCATACCTTTTAAAAACTCTCACTGAACTTATTGGAAGAGTTCAATTGTGGTGCAAAGTGTGCTAGCGACATGTTTAGAGTTAAAGATGATGATAGATTTTTTTTTCTCTTTGTTTCAGGGGGATCAGATTAGGCTACACGCCAGAAGTTTTGACAGATGCTACAGCCGAACTAGCGGTAGCTTTGCTATTAGCAACTTCAAGAAGACTGATTGAAGGGGTTGAAAATGTTAAAAAGTAAGTCTAATGGTTGGTTTCCAATGAGTGGTGTGGGTTATAGTGGCATGATAGCTATTAATTGTTCATTTGTTTATAATTGTTTTCTGGTTGTCAAGTAGGTTTCAAAGTATCAACACAGTGGCGTATAATTTAACAATGTTACTTGCAACATAATGTTTATGATATAGGGCCTTACGTGTCCCCCTCATGATTTTTTTCTGGGGGGATTGTTCGACACCCCCTCTCCCCCCCCTTCCCCCCCCCCCCCCGATTTTTAAAAATTAAATAGCATTTTTTTTCTACTTTGTTACCATTTTTTCTAGTTTTTGTTATCTACGAAACTATTCGAAAGATAAATATGATTGAAATAGATGATTAAACTTTATTAATGCGGAGGGGGGGGGGGGGAGTGGATTTTAAAGTCACACTTTTCCACTTTTTACTGAAAATATGTATCCTGAGGGTGTGTTTACCCCGCGTAAGGGTATTTTTATTTCACCTTACAGGTCTTTGTCCCCCACTTGTCACATGAAATCTCCGCTCCTGCCAGGCATTATATTTGTGTCCATGTGTTCTGTATCTCCTACAGTGGCAGGTAGGACCCAGAACCCCATGTGGCTGACTGGTCCTGGCCCTACCTTGTAAGTCCAGGCCCTTATTTCTGTATCCTTGTTTTCTGTGTCCCCCTACAGTGGCAGCTGGGGTACCTGGAAACCCATGTGGATGACTGGTCCTGGTCTATTAAACAGTACCGTGGGCATCGTGGGACTGGGCAGGATTGGCAAGGGGGTTGCACGGAGACTCAAGCCATTTGGGGTTAAGAGATTCCTGTACTGTGGGCACAGTGAAAAAGCAGATGCTGCAAGTCTCCCTGCAGAATTTGGTAAGGGGAAGTTTTCCATTACATTATGTGTGCCCCCCCCCACCCCAATAAAACAGACAGTTTTGTACAAAGTATAGCAATTATTTGACATAGTTGTATACTCTAATCACTGCTTGCAGCATCCCTAAATTTGGATATAAGACTGTATGGGTCTTTCAGTGGTAAATGTCCCAGCCTTTTCAGCCTATGAGAGGTGAAGATATATGTGAATCTGTAAATTAAAAGTGATTAAGCTTATTTGGTTGATAAATTCATTTTTGGGTATGCAATTTATGGTCACTTGTAAACTCTTTGTGTGATTTATACAAAATCTTGCCTCACCATATTTTATGTTTTTTTTGTGTTTTTTTTACTTCAAAATGCATTCTTGCTCTAATTGTATGTAAGACTTGTTCCTTTGAATATTATTTTAATTAATTTAATTAATTTAATTAATTTAATTCAATTTATTTCAATTTATTTCAATTTAATGTAATGAATTAAAATTAAAATCAAATTAATAATGGATATGCTAAATTATGAAATACCAATCCTTATAACTTTTGTATTATGAGATCTGTGCTGATTGGCAAAAGAGTGTGCTGCTGTACATGCCCATCAACCAGTGAACTACACAAAAAATTTAATTTAAGGTATTATCAAAAATAATCATATAAACCTTCTAAGAATTGTTATAAAACTTGTATTTTCTATTTGGATTAGTCTAATATTGCAGTTAATCTCACATTATTTCTCCCACAGTACCATTTGACACACTTGTCAGAGAATCCGGTTTTGTGGTGGTATCTTGTGCCTTGACTCCCGAAACAAAACATTTATTCAACAAAGAAGTGTTTGCTAGGATGAATCCAAATGCTGTATTGGTTAACATTAGCAGGTCAGTATCAGTGTTAAAGTCACCTCAGAGTGTGAGACCAAGCCGGAGACCAAGACCTTTTAAGACCAAGACCCGAAGACTGTATCTCTAGATTCATAGAATCAAGACTGAGACCGAGACTTTGGGGACTGAGATCGAGACTGAGACTCAGAAATTCAGGTCTGTAAAGAAATTTTGGATGTCCTTTTCCTGTACCATCCACTCCACTCCAAACTAGAGGCCACCAGAGAATATGCTTCCCCTGTTTTCTATTCAAAAAGGCAGTGTGTAGTTGGGGAAAATTTACAAAAGGGGGAAATTGTGTGTTTAGATTGACCTACACGTATATCACGTATTAAAGGTAAATGCCATGATTGGGGGTAGCCCTCAACTTGGGGAAAAATACTTTTCTACAATCCAGTAAACTGTACAAGGATTCTTCTGTGAAAATTTTGTAGTTAAAAGTTAACTCATTTTATAATAACTTCCATCAGTATGCCTTGAGACAGACAAATTTGTTGTGTAGCTTTATATGGGATTAATTTCTCTCGGGGCACGAGAGAAATGAAGTGGTGGTATGTTCAAGCTTGATTCTCCTTAAAAAAACAAATTCGAGACAAACCTTCCAGCCAGGAGATACACCCCATCTAGTGTGTAGACTAGTATATCTTTCAACCAGTTTGGTTCAAGAGGTATTTTTTATTCCTCCCAGTCATGTCATTGCCCTTTAATGGTTTGATACTCACATGCTGTGAAACATCGTTTTTAAAAAGTTAGTGAAATTCAGAAAAGTCAGGGGTGCATGACTTAATGATCATTTTAAAATATACTTTTTTCAGGGCTTCATTTTTAGACCTTATCAAAGACACTAGTAGTATGGGGATGTAACTCACATCTTTTTAAATGGAAATATGGTTATATGATGCCTTTAACATCACATTTGTGTTATCACTCAGTGATTCATTCTGTTTTGACTATTTGTCCATCTTCTCTAGAGGAGGCGTAATAAACCAGGATGATCTGTATGATGCTTTATCATTGGGGCAAATCAGAGCGGCAGGACTAGACGTCACTACTCCTGAACCTCTACCCACCGATAGCCCATTACTGACACTCAAGAACTGTGGTATGTCTGACATTAACTCTTAAAGTGCCAAAGTCGCAAATATGCACGACACAATACATACAATGTCCATAGAACTGTAATATCAATGGCACATTAAGAGTTGAAGATTGTGTTCATGATTTCCACATCCCGAAATGAGCTCAATCCAGGAAAGGAGCTAAAATCATTCATAGTGTAACCATTCACACTCATCTAAACCTCTCACAAGACCTTGAAACAGTAAAGTCAGTTTAATAACAAAAGATATATGACCATTAAAAACTTGATTTTAATAAATGTCAGTTCTTATATCATTAATAAATATCAGTTCTTATATCATTAATAAATATCAGTTCTTTTATCATTAATTGAACATATATTCCCTGCTAATCAAAGATTGTACCGGGTCAGAAACAACATATTAAAGCTGGATCAGTGCAAAATGGCCTGAGCTATGCAGAAACAGGTGAATTCTTTTTTTTTCTAATTTAACAATTAGCAGGTGAAAGCTACAGCCAGCACCTGAAATCTAAAATATACTACACATTCAACTTGAGCAAATGCCTTGGCCTATCGTTTATGTTTTGAATACTGAAAATTGTATGACCCCCAAAGTTGAACACCGCATTTTTCGTCAGTCACTGAATCAAATCTGAACAAAAACGGTAACTGCCCGCAAATCAAGAACTCTGTCTCAGGGGTGGCGCCATGGTAAAATGTTAGGAAGGGCGAAATCCATCAGGAAAATTTTGCCTGAAAAAAATGTGTTCAAGCCAAACAGTGCATCCGACAAGCAAGGGGGGGGGTTGGGGTGTAAGGCTGATGCCAATGAAAAGCATTTTGGGCTGCCAAAAAACATTTTTTACTAGTCAAACAGTATCACAGTAGCTGACAAGATACGTGGGGGGGGGGGGGGGGTTAGCGAAAAGTTTTCAAGGGAACAGTAAAATCCTTGTATTTTCATTAGTTTGAAACATAGGTGGGTGGTCGCCCCCGACCCCGATGGCACCGCCCCTGCTCTGTTTTGCTTCCATCACGCTGATGTGCACATTTCTAGTCATGCTTCATTAGTCAATGTGCACAGTAATATATAAATCTATTATACATAATTGTATCAATTCCTGTAACGGAACAATCTAGGTATATTTGTTCTACACACAGCTAACAATTCCACGGGATGAGATTCTTCATACTGTTACACAGAACTTTCCAGTGTCTCCTTTTTGACCAAAACATAATTTGTGGTAAATTAATGTGGCACATTTGGTTGTTGAGGGTGGCGCATGAAGAGTTATAGCCTTAGGGGTTTCAGGAACAAGAAACAAATTGCTACAAAACTGATACTAGGAGCAAATTACAACTAGAGAGAGTCAAGTTACCACCAGCAACTTGTTATTTGTATGCCTCCGCCCCATGAGGGAGCCAGAGGCATTATGTTGTCGGGTTGTCCGTCCGTAAGTCCGTGCATCTGTGCATCTGCACTTTCTTGTGAACAAGATTACTGAAGTACCACTAGAGGGATTTTAATGATACTTGGACCAAGGATGGACCACTAGGCAAGGATGAATTGATTAGATTTTGGGACAAATCCGTCAAGGGTCAAAGGTCAAAGGTCAATGAACCTTGTCCTAAAATGCCATTTTCTGCCTATAACTCCAGTTAGGAGTGCTCACTGTTGATATAATTTGGTAGTTAGATTAAGAAACAAAAGACAAATATTTTGGTAGACTCACAGGGGTCAAAGGTGAGGATCAAGGGTCAAAGGTCAATGAAATTTGTCCCATAATGCCATTTTCTGCCTATAAGTTCAGAAAGGAGTACTCACTGTTGTTGTAATTTGGCGGTTAGGTTCAAAACCAAAAGAAAAATATTTAGGAAGATTCACAGGGGTCAAAGGTCAGGGTCAAAGGTCAATGACCTTTGTGCAAAAGTGTCATTTTCTGCCTATAACTTCAGAAAGGAGTGCTCACTGCTGATGTAATTTGGTGGTTAAGTTTAAAACCAAAAGACAAATATTTTGGTAGAGTCACAGGGTCAAGGGTAAAAGGTCAATGAACTTCGTGCCAAACCTATAACTTCAGTTAACTTCATTGCAGACAACAAAAAGGTCCCCAACCCTGTCTTTTGGCATATGAAGGGACATACACATGGATATTGTACTAATTACTATGCCTCCCTTACTAGAGATTTCATGTTGACACAGCCAGTGATAGCAAGTTGAAATCATTTGCAGTAATTAATTTGATATAAAGTCTCTAAAAGATCAACATACAACATGACCAACAGTTTTATAAGACAAATCCTTTGAGTTAGATTTTATTGTCCAAACCATTCATTACATGTATTATATCAAATTATCAGATATCATTTCAAGTAATTATATTTTTATCAATACTGTAATGAAATGTGATGACATAAATGGTACTCTGGGGTAGGAGATAGAAATCTACCAATTTGTTGAAGTATTTATTTTTCAGCACTGTGTACAGGGTAACAAAACTGTGTAAATGTAATGTTTGCAGTATGTTTTTCAATGTTCAAAAAGTCTTCTTGTACAAAATGTATTCTAAAATTATGTTATAAAAACATTTAAGGGTGCAAACATAACTTCAGCCTCATTTTCACCCCACTTTTTTCAGTTTATGTCTTTCTGTTGTGTACTAATGCACTCCTTGTGAATGCCTGCCATCTTTCCATATCTATTTACCAAATCGATATGAACTACTTTCAACATCTTCTTTGATACAATCCATCCTCCTTTCCTTTGGTCATCCCCTCTTCTTCTTTTCTATGGTTTCTAAACAGTCCATCTTAATAGGTGATCTTCATCTCTCTTAGTGTGCCTGTACCATCTTAATGAACTTTCTCTGATCTTCTCCCTTATCCGTGTCACTTTTACTTCTTCCTGCATCTCTTCATTGTGCCTAAGCAATAAGCATCATAACTGAAGGAAATGCTTTTTATGGACACAAGAGGGCACTACACAATGCAGTACACTAGAGTCCCTATATGTACTAGAGAGTTGCGACAACTCACGATTTGAACGCCATTATGTTTCCTTTACAAAGCAACATTATGTAACATTTCTTTTCAATTGCGATGAGCACCTGGTGCTGTGAATAGAAAGAATCTGTACAACATTTTGTTTCCATAAAAATAAGACCTTCTATGACGCTACTCTCTCTATTAAGGGCCTCTACAGTACACTAGAGTCCCTATATGTAGAGAGTTGCGACAACTCGCGATTTGAACGCCGTTTTGTTTCCTATACAAAGCAACATTACGTAACATTTCTATTCAATTGCAATGAGCACCTGGTGCTGTGAATAGAAAGAATCTATACATTTTGTTTCCATAAAAATAGGACCCTGTATGTGGCTACTCTCTCTGATAAGGGACTCTACCGGGTACAATGGTACCCATAATTTTATTATATATTTCATTTTTATACGCCCGGCTACGGGACGTATTATGGTATCACGCTCGGTGTCCGTCTGTCCGTCCGTCTGTCTGTCTGTCCGTCCATCTGTCTGTCCATCCGTTAAAGCCCAAGTTTAGTTTTGGAGATTTTTTGTTATTTGAAAGCTTTATGCCCCAATGTCATAACCCTGCAATAATAGATTCTGAATGTCTTTAGTTTTTTTTAATTAATGAATGAAAAATCTCGTGAGAACACCCCCAAAATTTTACATTATAGCATCTAAAGGGTTGAAAAGGCTTTAAGGTTACATGTGTTATACCTCATCTGAAAGAGCAGACGCA
>JZLH01S0232583.1:0-10060 GCA_001188425.1 Eucidaris tribuloides | reverse complement strand
CCCGCCACGCGTAAATGGCCTGGCGAGAACCCTGAGTGCACTACTGCTCTTGATGCCATAAGTTTGATAGCTGAACAGCATGTAGGTCTCCTCTTTTATTTCCACCTCCCTGTTTCTACCTATGTGATTACAGGCAGTAGCACTCACGTGCATAGAATATTCATAGCTATGGGGATTTATTTGGGCTATATCATCCCTCCAGCGATATTTTGAAATAATCATGAGATCATAATGGAGTGTTCACTATTTTTTCAACATCAAATAATTTCGATATTATCAAAATATTGCCCAGCATTACGTACAAGATCCATCCTTGAACCAGAAAACCTGAATAGATTTGTTTTCCAGTAATTGCACATAACATACAACAATGAAAGAGAGGAAATTAGATATTTGATGAAAAAATAACAAAAAAGTGAGCATCTCACAGAACTAAAACAGAGTGGTACATGCTGTCTTTTGTGTTTGAAAAATTGGCAACTCATAAATTCCCCACAACACAGACTGACCAAAACTTTGAAAATTCATACTTAACTTGGTACATGTGCATCTCCAACAAAATTTGCTCAAACTTTCCTTGTTTTCCCTGTGCTATTGTTCTGCATTCCCTGGTGGCAACGGGAACCAGATGTGTTGTGCATTAACTAACTGTAAGGAAATCACTCAATCTTGAAAGCAATGGGTTAAATGCAGATTGTTGTCTGATTTGACCATCATTCTGTCTCATTTTCTCCACCATTTTGCAGGGTGATGATCCCCCTCTTACATCAATGGACCCTAACGACTACCGATCATATCATCTAGATTCAGTCACTCCATTTTGTGAGAACACAGCCATCTACAGGTTTAGACTTCCTAGTGGAATGAGACTGGATTTATCCATTGCTAAACATGTTATCCTAAGGTATGACATATCGTCGCTTTTCGGGCAGAAGGGCCATAGGGCTACCGGCTGTGTAATATTGCACTGTTCTGGGAGGTCGGTGTTTCCAGTCGGTCGGCGATTTGCACTTTTGACAGACGGAGACTTTACCTCTTTCCATCATGGAAAAAGGCAGTGGATATTAATTACATGCCTTAAGTAAATCATTATGAATAACATATAATCAAAGAATAGAAACTTCGTATTAATTTTTAGACGAGTTGGAATAGGGTCGAGGCGATTCTGCTGGGGTTACGATTCATGCGTGGGTAATGCAGTTGGAGCGGTAATGCAGCTCTTTGGCAACTGGAGATAGCTGCACAGCTGCAGCGTTTGGGCTCGCCGCCAGCGGCTTGGCCAGACGCGCAGGCCTGGTTCTATCTAAATCTGATCGCTAGCTGCGCTGGCGGATTTACATAACCTGCGCGAGAGAGAGGTTATGCAGATCGTGATATACGCAGTCCAACAAGCCAAAACAAAAATAGTTAGATTTAACTTATACGTGCAGTTTAATAGAAATAACCGTCTATTGTCTGGAACATTTATGGGTTTGAGATCACTATGGCTGAAGATGGAGGACCATCCAAACAAAACGGACAAAATAAATCATCGGGAGACCGATGCATGGTCATGCATTGTGGCACAACGTACTGCACAATGCAGTATTCTATGTAATTTGAGATATTGACATATTAAAATGGAAAAAGAAAACTTAGACTCTGTCATGTTAGACGAAATTCTACCTCAGAACATGAATTACAATTACCGTTAATTTTGTTCTCAAACACAACTTACATTTTAGGGTTTGTTTTCAAGGTATTTCCGTACACAGCTCTCGCACACACAGCGAGTTAAAAACAATTTTTTTTTTCGGAGATTGTCCCAATTTCTGTGCCCACAATGACATAAATGATGACATCAGGATATGTTTCAGCACGGGCGAGGACAAAATTTATGTCAGATATTGACAATTCAAGCAATATTAAGCCATTTAGAGAGTATGGAGCTGACAGAGACTCTATGAACATTGTGCGTTAAACGCAGTTCGTCGCGCGAGCTAGCTGCAGCATATCCCGGGTGTGACGTCACACAAAAAGGCCCTTTTCTGTAGCTGGTTTCGGAGTTGGGAGAGTGTCAATTTATCGCATTTTTATTTTCATAAAACCCGAAGCTGACACACTTTCATGGCATGTTAGCCGCATGAAATGTTTAAATAACTCATTTAATTATACAGTCAGCTAAATTTACGGGAAATTATTTCCTATGAATATCAACTTTAAATTGTCTCTAACTTAAAAACCATTGGCTCTTTTCAAAGGAAATCAAGGTCGTGGGATATTTATAGATCCTTCTGTCAGTCTGTTAAGTGCAAATGTCAAATAAAGCAATATTTCTCAAATAAGACAAAATTTACTGTTAAGGCCCTTCTGCCGGGAACATACAGTATGCTAGGGCCCTTCTGCCGGACAAGTGAGGATATAATCAATTGTATCCCTCTATGAATATTCATGAGCATTTTCTAAATCGCGATTGGTTGATTGATGCTAAAACGATCAAACATAATTTCACTAGAAATTAAAAATCCTCGCCACAGCTCCGTATATTTTTCACTATTTTTGTCTCGGCAGCACTGCGCATACTGTGCATGCTCACAACCCGAAATCAAAATGGCGTTTCATTCGCGGCGAAACTCAAAATGACAATTTTAGTATACTAATTACTATGTTATTTTTATTTTAATGTTATTTTTAACATTTCATTGGTGTTACAATAAAGATTTTACGATGACCTTTCGGATTATTAGCGCCAATTTGTGAATCATAAATTGAAATGCGGAAAATTTACAAAAAATTAACTCGCATCGCCTACGGCTGCGGCTTACGAGCGCCCGCAGGCAACGTGTGCGGCCTGTGTACATGCTGCACTGCACAGCAAATTGGTCAGTTGCGTTGAAACTTTTCCGTTTCGGAAGCAGACTGCGACAGTTAGTTGTTTCTAAAGCTCAAGGGGGCCTTTCATCCTGCCATGACCCCGAGGCTTGCCCAGGGATCATAGCAGGAATCAGGATGGAAGGCCCCGGGAGCCTTTTTTTAGAAAACAAACAACGGGATCGTTATCACTTGCCTTGCGTGTCGAAGCCAAGCTTTCGTGCTGTGAAAATGCGACGGATCACGTACTGTTACTGTTAGAGTTAGGCCTACGGTACGGCGCGGCGTGTGTGGAGACTAATTAGTCAACACAAACAACACCAGATGAGACGTCAACTTACGTTACGTGGCATCCAAAAGTTCGAATCTCGGAAGAGTCTCCCTGCCTTTGTTGTCTCCTCAGGAATGAAATATAATGTAAACAAACAAAAAATGGGCAAACAAATCAAGCTCGAAGTCAAGAAGAGCCGGGATCTTAGCTCCGCAAGCGTACGTAGCAACCTAGCTAAAGTTAGCAATCAATTTATCGCGCTGCGCGAATTACGATGTCTGCGCTCGCACAAATCGGGGCTCGCAACAACATTTGACTGCCGTTGAAAAATGACAAAATAAAAGATGATTAAAAACGACGCGCTCAGCGCCCCTGGCCAGGCATGGCTAAAACTATGACCAGACTTTCGACCAATCAGATGAAAGCATTAGCTGACATTCTTAGAATGAGGTATATAATACTCATTAATAGCACTACTCTTTAGAGTTCACTTTTAATTATTTTTCAGTTTTATTAAGTGGGAGGGATATAAAACAAATATACCAAGCATTAAGTTCGAAAGTATAGTTGAAATTATCTATCTTCGGAGGGACTGGCAGTAATATATTTCCTCGGGGCTTCGCCCCTCGGAAAAATATTACTATGCCAGTCCCTCCTCAGATAGATCATTTCCACTATACTTTCTCACAGCTTGGTATATTTGTATAATACCTAGATTAAATCAAATATGTTGCCAAGAGACATTTGTGTTTTGACAATTGGATAATAGCTGTTGAAAGTATATTTTGCAATGAAAACTTATAGTTTAGATTTTGTGGTGAATAAAATTGTAATAATATCCCCACCAAATAAAGTTTAAATGGTAATCGTTGTGTGGTCGGGTTGTCAGGTGTTCAGTCCATTGCAAATCTTGTGGATCAAACTCCATGTACTTAATTCCTTATTGTTTGAGCAATGTTTTTGAAATTTGGCACACATATTGATGTTGGGATGGAGATGTGCAAAACATGTCTTATTAATTTGATGATAGTGGTGATGATGATATTGCAGGCTTTCAAGTGCTCCTACTTTTCCTACTTTTTCCTACTTTTTTTACTCTCCTCCTACTTATCCTACTTTTTTCCCCAAAACTCCTACTTTCTTGTACTTTCTCCTTTTTTCTGTAAAAACCCCGCGAAAATAAAAAAATGCTATTGATCATATAAAATGCTGGAGTAGTGAGTAGTCATTTCCCACGAAAATAAAAAAATGCTATTGATCATATAAAATGCTGGAGTAGTGAGTAGTCATTTCAGGTATTCACAGTCCTACTTTTCTCCTACTTTTAGCTCTTTATATCCTACTTTTCTCCTACTTTTTCTTAAATTTAGCTTCTATTTTTCTCCTACTTTTTCACCATGGTCCACTTGAAAGCCTGATATTGTGACTTATCCGACAGAAGGGCCCTATCATATGTTCCCGGCAGAAGGGCCCTAACAGATTTTTTTTTTCTTCTAATTTTAGGAATATTACCTTATGTGATATTTGCACTAAATAGACGGATAGAAGGATCTAATAATATCATACTTTGATTTCATGTGAAAAAAAGCCAATGGTATTCAAGTTAGAGACATTATAGTGTTAAGCCCTTCTGCCTGGAGCTAATGCTAGGTCCTTTCTGCCAGACAACCAGCAATATAATGAAGATTATAGTGGTGTGTAGGGAGGGGGAGCTCCAAGGAGAATCATAAGGGTATCATCATCTTTATAAAAATGAATGTTCAGATTAACTTAACTTAGTAGATTCACCTGTTTGGCAAGGGGATGCAACATTTTTCAAGTCAGTCATGTGGCCCAATTTAGAGATATTGGGCTCCAAGGGCCAAACCCAAGTGCATTTGATGAGGTACAATGTACTCTATAAGACGCAAAAAGGTTGCGTGACTTCAGGTGAGCATCAGCTCTTGTTTAAAATTTGTTGATCTTGCTTTATCTATTTTTTTGTATTCTAATTTCCTGACAAATATGTACTTCAGGAGGATGTGGGAGAGATTAATATAAGAGATAATAATTTTCTTCCTATTAATTTTCAGTCTTGTTCCCAGTTGATGTCAGCACTATTTAACCCCATAGAGATGATTTGGCATCAATACAACACACATTTTCCATACACCTCTACCCAAGATATCTCCTTAGTCTTTTCCATTGAGTTAAAATGTAAAGCTCCCAACAAAATTAAAATTGCTCTGGGCAATGTCACTGTATAGCATGTTGAAACTGCTCAAGGTTTTAATTAGTGGATTTTGTTATCTTTTTAATCAAAGAACTCCCCTTCATCATTTCCGTTGCTGTTGTTATCACAAATTATATCGAGGATAAGCACAGTAGATGTCAGCTTTAGGGAAGGAAAATCAGTTTTCATCATGGTCAACTGTGCCCAAAGCAATAATATTACAGTAAAATTGATGATGATTGTTTTAAGTGTATCATGGATTTTTTATTTCACCTAGCAAACAAAGTTTGAAGGAGAGTATAGGAATCAGCATGTTGAAACTGCTCAAGGTTTTAATTAGTGGATTTTGTTATCTTTTTAATGAAAGAACTCCCCTTCATCATTTCCTTTGCTGCTGTTTTCACAAATTATATCGAGGATAAGGACTGTAGATGTCAGCTTTAGGGAATGAAAATCAGTTTTCATTAACAAATCATGGTCAACTGTGCCCAAAGCAATAATATTACAGTAAAATTGATGATGATTGTTTTTAAGTGTATCATGGATTTTTTATTTCCCCTAGCAAACAAAGTTTGAAGGAGAGTATAGGAATCAGCATACTGTTGACAATCAGTCCATTGCAAATCTTGCAGATCAAACTACTTCCTCAGTTTTTGAGCAATGCTGTTGAAATTTGGCACACATATTGGTCCTGGACGAAGATGTGCAAGACACATTTTTTGAATGTGTCAGAAACTGCATTGCCATGGTAATCACATATTATGGCAATAAATTGGGAAAATATTTTAGATGGCACTACTTCCACATTTTTAAGCAATGCTCATCTAATTTGACACACACATTCATCTCGTGGGTAAAGATGTGCAAGACACATTTTTTAATGATTTGGATATTGCATTGCCATGGTAACAGCATATTGCAGTAAATTTAGGGAGGCGGGCAGTAAACACAAAACATCCAGAAAACATTTTTAAAACGTCTGCATAAAACTGTCTGAATATGTATGTGTCTGAAACTGTTTTTTTAATAGTTTTCCATAGGACAAAATGTATGGACCTTTCTAAGACGTAAGGAAATGTTTCCTTACATTTTATTTTAACGTTTTCTGGACATTTTCAAATTACGTTTTAAAAAAACAATTTTGTGGACCCTTCTGAACATTCTTAAAATGGAAGTGAAGGACAAGCTGTTTTGAAGTAGCATGAAGAATTATGTAGCTCAGATTTTTGAAATGTAAACATTATAAACAATGTTTTGTAGATGCTGGTCGCTGGGAATACTTTTGGGGGTGAAAGTTTTCTGTAATCCCAAATGTTGGTCCCAAAATGCCATTTTCTGCCTGTAAGTTCAGTTAGGAGTGCACACTGTTGATATAAATTGGCGGTTATGTTCAAAACAACTTGGTCTTGTTTCTGTTTCTACTAGGGGACTATGTAATGGTAAGGCCATTACCCGGCAATACACACCAATCAGTCCACCAGAATCTGTAGGATTCTTTGATGTCCTGATCAAGGTGAGTTGAATATTATACAGATATTGACTGGTACAGGGTGTAATATAACATTCTTTGCACCGTCAGGGAGTTGCGCGCTGAGGGAAAATATGATCACGTGGGAAAAAATAACTCTCTAACGGTCCAAAGATTGTTACATTACACCCCCTACCAGTTGATATCTGTTGTATTAGATGGCATTGATCAAGTTCGGTGTTGGTGTTGAGGAAAGAAAATCAACACCGAGCTCAGTTTAGCAGACGATACCGATTGCACTATCGATTGCACAATATGTAGTAACGTCACGCGCGTCTCACGGTGTTGGCTGAAAGTTACGCCGATGGCCGAAAATCATGGACAAATGTTAAAAAATGACACCAAATCATTTCTGCCTGTCAGTAAAATTGTATAAATCTGTAAGACAATTACTTTTTCTTTCTTTCCGTAAAGAAGGTAAATATCAGTTTGACTAATTATGTCAATTTTTAAGGGGAAAAGGTATTTTCAGCGGTTTACGTCGCACGGTGAAGCTTTCTCCATAGCCAACACACACATGCATGGGTCGTATTGAATCGTAAGAGGGTGCCAGACATTCGAAAAATATATTCATTTCACCAGTTGGGAAATATAACTAGCTGTGAAAATATAACATTTACGATCCTAGCGAAGCGTTATCATGTGACGAGCTGTGGGCCTATCACATCTTCGTAACTGTATAAGCCATCTAATATAAAACCATGTAAAGATTCATGGTTAAAGCAGAATGAATGAACATTTTCTTTTGACTCCGAATGGTAGCACCAATGTTTTCCCATTGACTATTTAAGATAAATTGATAAACAATGACGAGAGACCATCTTACATCAAGGGAAATTCCTATAACAAGTGAATACTACAGAATTGTTCAATATGTATTGTTTTTAATTGGCAGGACAACCGAGTCATAAAATAATTTCCCAGATTATACTGATTATTAATTTAGTAAGTAATTGATTGTTTGATTGATTGATTGTTTTTCTACAGTTGTATGAACATGGTGAAATGTCAGAATACATCAGACAGTGGAATGTTGGAGATCAGATCGAATGGAGAGGCACATTTGGATCATTTACCTATCAACCCAACCAGGTAGTAATAGTAAGCAAATAATCAATGTTTTTGAAAGTGATGGGACAAACTATCACTTTCAAGGCAATCGGGATAAGATACATTCAATATTAGATAGTAAATGTTTGAAAATTGTGTGAAATGATAGTAATCTCTCTGGGATTTAGATCTTAGAGTTTGTAAAGGATAAAAGCTGTACACGATAAGAAACTTGTTCAAGGCTGTATGCCCTCAATACTAGGGAGAGGGGGATGATTGAAAATCATATTTTTTATGAAAATGTCTTATTTATGTAAGATTGATTTTGAAAATATAGAAACATCCACAAGTTTTGCGTGATGATGCTGCACTTAGCCATGTTTGTTTGTCTAATTGATGTTTCATTGATTGGTTAAAGGGAAATGGCAAGGAAGTGAAAGAAGTCTTCAATTTAGGATGCAATGCTCCTAGAATCAAGTCAATTTTTTCAAGTTTCTGCTGTGAAAATTTCATCAGAAATCATTTTATCAGAAAATACTGTAACAGTGAAATTTGTTGTGTAGCTTTCTGTGGACTCGAGTTCTATCGGGGCTGGAGATTAGTTCCATACTGGTCAATTTATGCTTGTTTCTCCCGAAGTTAACAAATTCAAGCTAAATCCTTCCAGCCTGAATATACACTGTAGGCAGTGTATATATTGGCATATGTTTCAACTCATTTGGATCTTGAGGCATTATTTTTTACTTCTCCCAATTGTGTCACTGCCCTTTAACCCTATTTTAACTGGGCTATTTCAGACTGGGTTTTTACTGGGGGGGGGGGGGTCAATTTGACCCCCCTTCAGATCTAAGCCGCCGATCACGCGATCGTCATGAAAATTTGCTCGCGCATAGAGGCGGATGTAAACTACATGACTGTATAGTAAAATTTTCAAAAAATGTATTTTTTCTATTTTTTAAGTAATTAATTATGCAAAAAGTGCATGAAATTGTGTTTTCGCCTATAACTCACTTACAATAGCTAGTAGAGTACTCATTTTTGGTGAAAATATTCATTCTGCCATTTCTCACAATTATCTACAAAAAAATTTGCCAAATTGGAATTGATTTCTTATGTATTTTATTGTTTTGTGAATTTCTTATGTATTTCTTTGTTTTTTCGACCTTTTGTTTTCTATTGTTTTTTTGATGAAATTTGTTGGGGACACTTTTGCAATCATAAACAGCATGAAATTAATTAATTTCAACCAGTAAAAGCAAAAATACTCATACATTTATGATTTTTGGCTGAAAACACAATTTCCATTGGTTTTGTACACGAAATCACGTTTTTGAGCAATTTTGGGTTGACATGCATGTATAAAAAGTGCTGCGCGTCGTAACGATTTTCGCGAAAATTGTCTCAAAAGATGCGTAAGACTTGAAAGCAAAAAGTCAGCGAGCGACGTGATCAAAAAATTTTGCGTGGCGGCATGGTCGCGAAATTCGTCGAGGGGGGGGTCAAATTGACCCCCCAGTTAATATAGGGTTAATGTGCTTAAACAGGTAGAAGGTGATTTGTTTTGTTGTATTTTTTGCAGGTGAATCATATTCTGATGTTGGCTGCAGGGACAGGCATCACACCAATAGTTCAAGTTCTCCGTCACGTCGTGGCCGATGAAACGGATGAAACTACCATCAAGTTGCTGTATGCGTGCAGGACCTACTCTGAAATATTGCTGAGGAAGACGCTGAATGACTTGGCTCTCTACTGGAACGTCAGCATTGTGTATGTTTTGAGCCAGGTTAGTACATGAACATGACAGTACAGTCAAATGTGTGTATAGTGGCCACTCAAGAGAAAACGCAAATGTGACCAATATCAGTGTTGGTATATTTCCTGGGCATCGTCCGATATAAAATTGCCTTCTCATGTACAAAGTCAATGCGATAAATTTATATTTCCCGGACAATTGGGTGGAAAATAAGATTCTGACCAGGAAATATGCCAACCCTGACCACTATTGGTATCCATTTTGATGAAGGACTTGCATATACATGTACATTATATTATATTCTCATGTTACATTATTTTTCTTAATCTGAAACAAAAGCAAATATGCATCAATATGTACAATATGTGAACAAACATTCCAGGCGTATGTTCAAAA